>JASDQU010011128.1:167369-186836 GCA_032191745.1 Picea mariana | reverse complement strand
TATATATAATATATTTTAAATGTATTATATACAATATATACATGGTTCATATATTACATTGAAGTATTTACATTGGGTTCTATATATTATGTTTTATGTATTTACATTGGGTTATATACATTATGCTTTATATATAATAATTTATATATTATAAATTGGTTTGGTTGGTTCAAGTGTATTATGTGTGTGTGTGTGTGTGTGTTATATTATATGACATATATTACATTATATTTATATATTATCTGAAGAATATTTGCTTTCTCTTTGGAATGGTTGATGTCTGTAGTTGACTTCAACAAGGCTAGGGTTTTTGTAGGATGAATCGGGTTAGGGTTTCTACAGTTATGCTTAGTTTGCGTAGATTTTTTTGTAGTCTGCGTGGAATGTAGTGATGGCCCTGGATGGTACACTAGACCTAGGTAGGTGCAACTAAGTGTTTTTGTGGCTAAATGTCAGATTCAATGGATCTCTCGTGGGATGACGAAGATGGACTATGGGCCAGTGAAGGCCTTTTCCTGGTAGCTGAAACCTACAAAATTATGTATGATTTCTTGTGTCTGTCTTCAGAAGGGATAATGACAGGTGTTAAGCATACATCACTCCCTTCAGCGTGTTCTCAACAGTTGGCCTCCGATCCAGGATGTGGAAGGGTGCCTAACCTAGATCATGTGACTGTCACAAGCCTTGGGGAGGGTCGACACATGGGGATCCTCCCTCGAGTAGACAACCAATGTGTAATTTCTAAAACCACTGAAAAATATTACCCAAGGTCTATTGTAAAGACCCTTCCTATGCAGAATCCTTCACAAAGAATAGGAGGTGTCGGATGCAACATAGTTACTGGTAGTCTTGTGTGATCTCATCGTAAGATGAAGAGATGGAAAGTTAGGGAGCCTAAGTCAAGTTGCATCCTCGGGAAGGATATTGCTATGGACAGAGTTACCAGCTTATCAGAAAAAGCACTTGTAGGTAAATTTTACTACACCAGAATGACTAAAGTCCAACTGTCGAATTGGATTTTGGGTTTTTGGAAGCCTTTGTTAGGATAAAGTCCTAGATTTAGTCTCCTCTCCAATCACTCGATGGTTTTTCATTTTATTTCTGAAGGAGATTTATTGAGATTTATGAACTCTCCTTGGATAGTTGGTAGAGGTATCTTAATGCTAAAAATATGTTACCCTGGTTTCAACGCCCTCTCTGAGAGCTTCAAAAAAATATTTGTATGGATGTTGTTGTTGGATTTCCCAATCGAGTTTTGGTCTGCAAAAAATTTTGAAGTTGTTGCCAACGCAGTCGAGAAGTTTATCTATTTCGATGAGAACTCGCTCCGCTGGAATAATAAGAGACTCACTTGGGTTCTGGTGGAAATGGATCTTGACAGAGGGTTACCAGACGTTATCAATATTTCTATTGGAGACACACTTCTCTGTTAATCGGTTGACTACTGGTGGGAGCCCTTTCGATGTCACTCATGCTGGAAACCAAGACATCTCAAGGCTTTTTGTCCAGAATCCTTGGAGTTTAAAGATGACACAGAGAAACCAAAGATACCTGCTATCCTAGATGGAAGCTTCAAAACATAGAATTTCGATCGTGGCTCCTTCATTGGTAAGATCCAGTTTTTTTTCCCCTCTTTTTTCGATAAACTCTCCCCCGATGAGTTTAATTATTTAAAGGACAATGAAAGATGGGTTCATGAGATTTTTGGAGATTTTTGGGATCTCCTTTTGAAAAAGGTGGATGATTCAGGTTTTTTCCCTTGATTAGTTATTGAAGGGTTGGGTATTGGTTGTTCTCCTCGCTGCTCCCCCGGTGACACACAACCTCTTCCTCCCCTTGACTTTGTTTTCTCAGTTGATGACCCTTCTAGTCTTTTTGGTTATAAATTGCTATCCTTTGTTGGGAAAGGATCGCCTACCTCTACTTCGATGTTTTTATATGCTCCTTCTGCCCCATTAGCCAAAGAAAGTACTAATCGTTTTTGTCTTGATGGCCCTATGAATGGAGATAATTTCTTTGAGGACTCACAGTTCCCTAAGACCAAGTCGATTATGGCCTTATCACCCACACTACTCCCTATTTGCAATAATTATGTGCCCTCTCTTGCAGATCACTCAAATGTGACTTTACACAAAAATCCTAGACCCCGCCTCCCTAAGAAACCTCCTGGGGCAATTGATGGTGGTCTGACAAGATTTGAGTCCTTAACCACAGTTACTATTGATCCAAACCCTTCACCATATACCTCTCTTACTATTTCCTTGATTCCTAACTCTGATAGGATTTCTTCCCCGGCCCTTAGAGCTTACTAGCCGACCCCCTTTGTTCCTTTATGACTATTTTCTCCTTCAACCTTCATGGGTTTTGGGGACCCACTAAATTAGCTTCCCTCACATTACTTATGATATAGGTAAAGCCCGACATTATTTTTCTGCAAGAGACCTTGGTTGATGGTGAAAAGGTGAAACATTACTTTCTACAATGTTTTTCGACTTGGATTGTTGTTGCATTGGACCCAAATGGACGTTCGGGTGGTTTCTTATCTGGATGGAACCCATCTTATGATGAGTCATGTTGTTTTGGCACTACTGGAGGTATTTTTATAGAAGGAAGATTAAAACACTCAGTGGATCAGGTGAAAATTCTCAATTGTTATGCTCCTTATAAAGAAAGGGAATTTTTCTAGCAACACATTTTAGATTTTGGGATACTGAGCGAAGAGGGAATTATAGTAGGTGGTGATATTAATTTCACTCTCTCCGCCAGGGAGGTGTGGGGGAATTTGGCTAGGAGTGATCCTCTTGCAGATTACTTTTCAATCTACTCATTACTACGGGATTAGTGGATGTCCAACCGTCCCAACTAGCACCAACATGGAGCAATGGTAGAGTTGGGTTAGCTGGAATCTCGAAAAGGTTAGATTGGTTTCTTATCAATGAAAATATTCTTGGAAATCATAGCGAAATTTGGTCCTAGATAATTAATTCCTCCACTTCTGATCATAATCCGATTTGCTTACAATTTGAGAAGACATCCCAGAAATTCACCCATCCTTTTAAATTCAACAGCTCCAGTATATCATATCCGTGCTTCACTTCTATTGTTACAGACATTTGGAAAGATATGAGAAGTTGGTCAGATATTTCTTCAATCCACCTGTTGTGTTCCAAGTTGAAGCATCTAAAGAAAGTTTTAATTCACTGGCAGACAATACAAAAGTTTCAACTACACACAAAGCTATATAACATTGAACAAAAAATGTCAAAAATATTTGAGAATTGTCTCTCACAAGTCTTTGTGTAGGAAGATTTGGATCTACTGAGGTCTCTCAAACAAAGAAAATATTTAATTCTTTCAACAAAAGAATCCACCTGGAGGTCCAAGAGTCGAGCAATTTGGATTGTGAAGGGGGACCAAAACACTAAACTTTTTCGTAAATATGCCTCTCAAAGAAGATGTTAAAATACTATATGGGATATAATTGATGATGAGGGGAATGTCAAATCCTCAGAAAATGAGATTAAGGCGACTACTTATAATCATTTTAAAGATCAATATAGGGCGATTGATTTAGAAGACACTTGTAACCAAATCTATGTTGTCAAGGAAGTGCCCAGATTCTTTGATGATGCTGAGAGTGAAGAGATTGGTAAATCTGTCACTATCGAGCAAGTAAAAGAAATAGTCTGTAAAATGCCAAAAGAAAAAATCCCTAGACCTGATGGATGGACATAGGAACCTTTTCAGACATTTTTTGACATTATGGGAGAGGATTTGCTTAAAGTTGTTGAGGAATCTAGATGCACAGGACATATTCCGGGAGCACTTAATGCTACCTTTTTTGCTCTTATTCCCAAAGTGAGAAAGCCAAAAACTTTTAATGATTTTTAGCCTATTTCCCTTTGTAACTTTGTTTATAAAGTGATTTCTAAAATCATTGATTCCCAGATAAAAGGCAAATTGGCTTCAAGTATTTCCTTCGAACAATTTGGATTTCTTAAGTATAGATTGATATTTGATGCTATGGGAATTGCTCGGGAATGCTTACACACTTCCAAGACTAAAAAAATAAGCACATTTATTTTAAATTTGGACTAAAAGAAGGCATATGATAAAGTGATTTGGAAATTTCTTAGGTTACTGCTTTTTTAGATTGCTTTAAATTGGGAGGTTACACATTGGATCATGGCTTGTATTACATATGTTAATATGGAATTTCTTGTAAATGGAGCTCCAACTTAGTTCTTCAAGAGCCACCAGGGTTTATGACAAGGTTTTCCTCTTTCCCCATTATTTTTCATTTTGGTTGTCGAGTGTTTAAGCAGATTATTGAAGTAGGCTATGGAAACAGGGTCGTTTCAAGGACTTAAAGTTGTTGTTGGGACTTTCATCTCACATATTTTCTTTTTTGATGATGTACTCATTCTAGGCACTGGAATATATGAGGACTGGATGGTTTTTAAAACTCTATTATCTAATTTTTGTCAATCACCTCGGATGGATGTAAATTGTCAGAAGTTGTGCTTCCTTGCACACAATATTGATCATAGTCTGGAGCAAAGATTGAAGACAACCTTCAATATATAGTTTGTTTGCATTGATCAAGGTATGAAATACTTGGGTTTTTAATTAAAACCAAACAACTACAGGGTGGTCGATTGGAACTAAATGATACAAAAGGTTGAAAAGAGGATTGAAAATTGGACTTTCCGCTAGCTCTCCTTGGGAGGCAGGCTTATTCTAGCTAAATTTGTTCTGCAGAGTCTTCCCATTTATTGGCTTAGTATTGTTAATATTCCATCATCCATTCTACACAAAATCCAACTCCTTATTTCTAATTTCATTTGGAAAGGAGAAAAAAAAAGTACAGGGTTCCACTTAACAAAATGGAAAAATATTGCTAGACCAAAAGAAATGGGTGGATGGGGCACTAAAAATCTGTCTTGGTTCATCCAGTCCTTGGTTGCTAAGTCTTGTTGGAGAGGATTATTTGGAAAAGGATTGTGGAATTCGATTCTAAATAATAAATATTTTAAAAAATTTATATTTAATTTCTTGGATGCACAGAGAGGATCACAAATTCCAGGTAGCATCTATCATCTGGAAGAATTTCATGTTTTCCTTCCCCATCATTGAAATATGGTTAGATCGGTCGATTGGTTGTGGTAATCGGGTTTTATTTGGGTATGATCCCTTTATCGTATGTAATTATTATTATAAACTATCAAGTCCTTTAATCCAACGTTTAAACAAATTAAATATTTTCTCCTTAGCGCAGGCGGCCTTCCCAAACGATTCTGGAAAAAATCATAGTTGGTATGAGGCTAATCAACTTGGTCTGGCATGAGATATGTTGACAGAGTGGAATGAATATCTTACAATGTTAAGGAGAAGTGGTATCTCAGTAAATAACAGAAAGGACAAGATTGTATGGTCTTGAAACAGAGCAACAGGTGATGTAACTGCAAATTTAGCCTGTCAATCCATTACTTTCTTAAATATTTTGGATGAAAATAGATGGTGGTATAAGGTTATCTGGAAAGTAAACATCCCAGATAAAATTATATGTTTTATGTGGTTGTGCTTGAAGGATTGTATACTTACTGGTGTGAATTTTAGGAAGAGAGGAGGTATTGGACCATCGGTTTGCAGTCTTTGTCTCAGAGATGAAGAGATGACCACTCATCTATTTGTGGATTGTAATACAACTCAAAACATTTGTAAATATGTTATGGATTATCTAAATATGTTGTAATCTTGGATTTGTTCCTCTATACATGAAAATTTGAAGCTCTGGTTTATTCAATACCCAGAAATGAGGCATATTCCATTTTTGGTGATTTGGGGCATTTGGAAATATAGAAATAAAATATTATTTGAGAATTGGCACAGAAAGGAGTCCATGACAGTCACTAAAATCCTCCTATCAATCAAAGAACACACTGATATTTCTGAAGATGACAATTTTGAATATATTCTCAGTCCAGTTTTCTTTGATGATACTCCAATAGGTTTCTTTGATGGCGCAACTATTGACGATTTCTGTGGCATTGGATTTTTTCTGAAAAACACTACAGGCCACTATTTCAGAGCACACTTTGTTGGAGGCAATGGAAACAATATGAAAGTAGAATTATTGGGTTTATGGGGTCTTTTACTTTTTACTTCTAGATTATCCATTAAAAATTTGATGGTAGTTGGAGACTCAAAGGTGACTATTGAATGGATTAATGCAAAATCCAATTTGAACCTGCTATATCTAAATTTCTGGAAGGACAAGATCGGGAAATTAAAAGACAAATTTGATTCAATCAAATTTATGCATGTTCACATGAAATTCAATTCAGAAGCAGACACTTTATCAAAGAACGCTTTGAAGCAGCCTAATCAATGGCTCTTTTATGAAGAAACTGTAGAAGGAGATGTAGTCACAGCAAATAAATACTACATATTTTAAAGACACAACTCTATAGCTGGAACTTTTTTGTTATGATTTTATAATTATCATAATATGTATTATGTAGTCATTCCACAGTATGAAGGAATCAGGGATAGAAATAGAACTTTTTTTGTATTATGATGAGATCATTGAACTTATGATCCATAAAGTTTCACTCGATTCATAATAGAATAACAATGGAACTATTTTTTTCTGAGTGAAAAAAAAAATCATATATTATCTAAAATATTATTTACATTCCAATTTATAATTTATATATTGGATTTTTTATATTAAGTTTTATATATAATATTATATAATATGTTATATATTATATTATATATTTATAATGTGTATAATATATATTTGTTTTTTTTGTTGGTTTTGTTGTTGTTGTTGTTGTTGGTATTATTATTATTATTATTATACATAGTTGTATGTGAACCACTCTGGGTATTTTCAGCATTTGTGAAACTAGTTTCCGAAGTTATGAGAGCTTGGGAACTATTAGGAAACGTCTCCAATTGGTTGGGAACTATTTTGGGAACTTGGGAGATTTTTGGGAGCTTCAACATCAAGGAAATGGGAGCTTGGGAACTAGTTTCCTAAATAGAAATATTTAAATTAAAATTATATTAAATTAAACAATAAATATTTTTATTCCATTATTACAAATACATAACTTATTACAAATATTTTCATTATATTTATTTAAAATATAACTATATAAAAAAAAAGACTAAACTACACTAAATATTATTTTAAAAATTATTTAAGTAAAAAAACTTGATACTACTCTATAATTGTGGATATTAAAAACCTTTAATGCATGCATGTTTTCCTGCAAGCCCACACTAAACATGAAAGTCTAATAAATCAATACCTTACCTATGGAAAACATTTGTTCGAGTTTGGTGTTGTTATCAACCAACCATATCATTGTCTTTTATTATATTTTCTTATTACAAGAGTAGTATTATTTAGCTTTTTCCAATCAGAACAAGAATAATGCTTCAAATTTACAAAGATGTTTGAAGTTTAAATATGTAAAGTTTAATTTTTAAAATGTGTTAAAATTTTATATATGTATTTTCATTTTTCTTTCTCACTTTCTAATGAAATCTTTATGGATATTAAAATTTCAATATTTTGTTAAATATATTCATATAATTATTAGTGCAAATTAAATTAGTAATTTCAATATTGTAGTAGTTGCACTCCTCTATTCACCTTCAATTTTATTGAAATAAGATTTAAAATGTATCATTATTTGGATACATTGTAATCTAAAATATTTTTGTATTTTTTTAATATATATTATTGTCGCTCCCAACTTCACGTTTCCTATAAATTTGGGGGAAATGTCTACTCTTTCCAGACACTCATATCCACATTCCCAACCTTCCTAGTTCAGGAAACTCTTGCAACGTAATCTTTTTTTGAAAAGCTCATTTTATTTATAGTCGCATCTTTCTTTTTAGTCACATATTTTCTTTTTAGTCACATCAATATGTTACTTTTTATTAATTTTAATTTTAGACAACTTTTCCATTTAACTCAACCATAGTTACATGGATTGTAGTGCAAAAAGGGAGTTGTAAATAAACCTCCCCAAAAAATTATTATATCTATTTGGAGGCTCTTTTTAGACCTCAAAATTCTCCTAATGGGAGGAATCCATCCTTATTTACAGCTAAATAGAGAACCTTAACCTCCTAACTACTTAGTGGACCTTCTTTAATGAGGTAATGTTACATTTATTCCATGCGGGACCTTATTTAATAATAACAACCATAGTGGACTTAGTCCACTTTACAATGAATGGCCAACATAAATACTTATTAGTTCTCTAATGGGCCCCTTTGGACCCCATTACATGCTTAGGGAGGATCCCAAAATATTCCATGGATCACCTCTTCATGTGTCAACATATGTTAGTCAATCTCTAGGTAAGTGCAAGTAATTCGCCTCGTTTTCTCTTCTGATTTGATACACTCTTTGTTTTCCCTAGATTTTCTATTCCCATGAAGCATTGACATTATTCAACAAAATGCAATTTATTCTATGCATAAAATCTAGCTCAATCATAGTAGTTATTATGACGCATGCATGTGAAAATTTATTGGCTTTGGATCAAGCTCATCATATCCATTTTTATGAAATAAAAATTTGACTTGTACGCGAAATGAGTAAAATACCTTCAACAAATTTGTATGATACCAGAATAGAGCATCAAATAAAAGATCGAAATGTTAAATTTGTAGGTGGAGTCAATCTCAAGTAACTGAAGCTTTGTATTTATCATTGCAATATTTCAATGGTAAAGGTAAAAAAACTGCATCACTCACAAATTCAAAATTGACAACCAATGACAAGCTAATATTTGTGTCATTATTATTGAACACATCATGTAGCAACACTTGGTATTAGTTTCAACTCAACTCATAATCCATCCTTGTGTAAAAATTGACCTATAATAGAAGCCAAAATAATTGATTGGAATATGATTTGATATGCATATGACAAAAAAATAATATATATATATATATATATACTCAATGAAAATTAAATATTAAATAATTGAAAGGTTGAGGTCATTAATTGGTTGATGTGACAATTTCCTTGGTAATGTTTGGAGGCCTCTTAGGCCCTTGTAAAATTCATCACACATCATACATTAAGACATTAGCATAAGAATATATAAACATATGTAATATAAATATATGAATATATGTAATAAAGGATAAATTCATAAGAGAATCTAATGATGATTAGTTGAAGGGGTATAACTGCTTCAACCATCTCTCCAATGGATAAATACTCTTGAAGAAGGAATACAAACTACTTTGGTTAAACTTCCCTAAATCATCTCTTCATTTGGCTTAGGTGATAGTAGCAACTAATGCAGGTAGATTGAACCTACACAAGAATAATGAGATGAAGAGTCTGCAATTTGGACGATATGCTCATTGATGTTTCTTGATATCGAAGATGCCCAAGAAAATTTGTTGACGAACGTTGATGAACATTGTTTCTATGTGGAAGACTCTTCACTGCTCATGGATTTTGATCGACTAGAAATGAGGTTGCAAAGAATTGATTGTTGAGAAACACCCAATGATTGACAAGAAGTATTTTTTGAATGTGGCCATGCAATTGAAGTTACTATGGCGAGAGAGAAGAAATGGACAACAATATGGATTCTATTTTATCAAACATGCAACTATTGAGGAAGTTGAGAGAGCCGTAAAATATCTTGATAATAAAGTTGGTTGCTTAAATAAACAAGCATCAGAAAAAAAATTGAAGAGATTTTTGCTAGGTTTGGTTTTGTTGATGACATATATATCATGTGAGATGAACATAAGCAAAGAAGAGGGTATGCATTTGTGAATTACCCATCCATATAAATGGAAGCAACAGTTATTAGTGGATTGAATGGAACTAAGGTTGTACAATTTGTTGATCCAAAGAGAGATAAAGGTGGAGACACGAGAAGTGTTCCTGCATTTGGAGGTCTAGGCTTTGGTACATAATTGTAGGGGACATTTGGACAAAGGCCATATTTTGGTGGTGGAGGACACATGGAAGGACGTGACATGCTTAAAACTAGTGCCCAATGGGTGTAGCAGGTGTGAGAACCCCATCTCCACAAGTTGGTTTCTAGGAATTGTCAAGATATTGTTAATTCCAGTTTTGGTAATGCCCCAAAACAACTAACTATCACTTCACACCCAGTGGAAATTGACGAGAGGGAAGAAGATAATTTATGATATGCATGTTCTCTTCGACTCAAAATAACATATATGACTCAATATCAACATGTTTTTCTTGATATTCTAGGTGATAATTTGGATTGGCAGCATATTTTTCATGATATGAAGGCGAATACATTGGAGTTGAGATGACAATTTTACAAAAGTGATAAGAGATGGACACTCGATCTTGCATAAGATAATTATAGTCAAGTGGATAGAAATGAGTCTAATGAAGAAGAATACAAGTCGATAAAATATGCATTGCCCATTGGTAATCCCAGTGGACTGGATATCACATTATTAAAAACATGGAGGATAACTTCTTCTTCTTCGACGATGTTTATACGATTATGATGTTGACTTGCATGAAGTCACTGTTGAGTGGAAAGATCCGACTCAAGGGAATCAAAAAAATGGAAATCTTGGTTGAACCGAAATGACTACAGGAGATACATCAAGTGAAAGTCTTGGTCGATTCAACTGAGCCAAACCGACTAACCCAAAGAATTCATGGTTGTCCTGGTTGACTTGGGTTTCTTGTGTTGGTTGATTCCCATATAGGGTTTGGATTCTTCATTCATAATTTTCAGCGATACTCCTTGTCAGTGATCATTCTAACTACTCAAACATGGAAAGAAACTCCAACAAAAATGCAACTCTATCCATAAACTCCTGACCGCTAGTCAACTTAGGGTGTCGGTGAAAAAATGTGAAGTGGAGAATATAGAAAATGGAAAACAAGAATATGAATAGAGCGCAATAGCGTTGAGTGTATTATTGAGTATATCAAAAAAGGGAAAAGAGTTGAGCTAAATAGGCTCAAGCAAATCAAGAAACAAAACAAGAGATCCTAACTAACTCGTACATCTGGCCAGGACAACTAACAGTTTACAGTAACACATTGTTGAGGTTACTGATATATTTAACACTCCCTCTTAAACTCAACAGTTACAAACATCAGCACTGATAATGCCCAAGTGCTTTCTCTAAAAATCAAAAACAAATTTTCCTAGTGGCTTTGTAAAAATATCTGCGAGCTGATCTAGAGAGCCACATAATTAAAGTGTTATGTCACCATTATTGACTAGCTCACATATGAAGTGAAAACGAGTGTCAATATGCTTTCTTTTCTTGTGAAACACATGATTTTTGGATAGAGAAATTGTTGAGGTGTTGTCACAGAAGATAGGAGTTGGCTCCTTTTCTGTATGTGACATATCATTCAATATTCTTCTCATCCACATAGCTTGACAGGAAGTTGAGGTAGCAATGATATACTCTGCCTCTGCAGAAGATATGGATACAATTGGCTACTTCTTTGATTCACATCAAATCAGGTTTGTGACCAGGTGAAAAGCATGTCTTGAGGTGCTTTTCCTGTCATCTAGGCTTCCTGCAAAATCATTGTTTGTGTAACCAGAGAGTTGATTATCATTAGACTGAGTGTACCATAAGACAAAATTGAGAGTGCCTGCTACATATCTCAGAATCCTTTTTGCCATCTTCCAGTGAGAATCTTTGGGGGATTCCATGAACCTAGAAACAAGATTGGTTGCATACATAATATCTAGCCTAATTGTTGTAAGATACAACAAAATGCCTACTAAACTTTTGTACAGGGTAGAGTCCATTGTAGGGCCTTCATCTTTCTTGCTCAATTATGTGCCTAGGGGTATAGTAGTTTATGTTGGATTGCAGTCTTCCATGCAAAATCTTTTGATGATGTCTACTGCATACTTTTGATGACAGACAAAAATTCCTTTGGTTGATTGGTCAACCTCAATCCCCAAGAAATATTTCATGATGCCAAGATCTGTCATCTCAAACTCAGATTGCATGGCATGTTTAAAACTGGTTAACTCCAGATTTACAATATATATCATGTCATCAACATATAAACATACAATCAGAATTTTACCATGTTGATCAGTTTTGGTGTAAAGAGTTGGCTCATTTTGGCTTTTGCTGAAACCACTCTTGATTAGGTAAGTGTCAATTATGTTGTACCAAGCTCTTGGAGCTTGATTTAATCCATACAAGGCTTTATTCAACCGATACACTTTGGATGGCTGCTCTCTAACTTCAAATCCAGGTGGTTGATCCACATAGACCTCTTCTTCTAAGACACCATTTAGGAAAGTTGACTTGACATCCATATGGTATACTTGCCATTTATGTTGACTTGCTATGGCTAAGAGAGTCCTTACAGTGTCCAACCTTGCTACTGGAGAAAAAGTTTCACCATAATCAATACCTGGTTGTTGTGAGAATCCTTTGGCAACAAGTCTTTCCTTATGTTTTTCAATCTGTCCCTTTTCATTGAGTTTAGTTTTGTATACCCACTTGACACCAATACTTTTCTTGTGTCTGGGAAGATCAAAAAGATCCCATGTCTTGTTCTTCTCAATGAAGTCAATCTCTTGGTTCATGACTTGAACCCAATGTGTCTCCTTAGCTGCCTCTTTAAAAGATGTGGGCTGACATGACATTAATGCAAAAAGATTGTGTTGATCAATGTCATCCAACTGCTGATGGATTTCTCTCAAACTTCGAGTTCTCTGATTTGGAAGTTCAGAGGAAGAGTTTATGTTGGAAGTTGAGTTATCCTGAGAAATTTCAGATTGTCCTTGTACCTGTAGCCTTGGAAGAGAAAGCTGATGTGTTTTCTGTCATGAATTCTCTGTGTCTTCAAGATGTGACAACAATGGATCTTGACTATCCATTGGATGATTTTTAGACTCGTTCAAGAACTGATTTTAAAAAAAAATTACATCTCTGTTGAGAATCAGTTTCTTTGAGATTGGATTGTAGAGTCTGTAAGATTTTGATGTTTCACTATAGCTAGTAAAGATGCATTTCTCACTTCTATCATCCAGTTTATTCTTTAATTAGGAAGGTATGTGAGCGTATGCTATGCATCCAAATGTCCTAAGATGAGAAACATTTAGCTTTGTCCCACTCCATGCTTCTTGATGGACCTTCATATTGAGACTAGTGGTTGGAGATATATTTAGGAGATAAGCTGAGCATGCAACTACTTCAACCCAAAATGTATATGATAGACATTTCTCTTTGAGTAGGCTTCTTGCCATGTTCATTATTGTCTGATTTTTCCTTTCAACCACTCCATTTTGTTGTGGAGTATACCTGGTTGTATTTTACATGATGATGCCTTGTGATTTGCAAAAAATTGCAAATTCTTTGGAGTTGTATTCTCCTCGTCCATTTGACCTAATATCTTTTATGTATTTTCCACTCTACTTTTTAGCTTCAGCTTTGATTTCTTTTAACTTTGCAAAAGTTTCAGACTTGTGTATGAGAAAATAGATCCAAATTTTCCTATTAAAGTCATCAATAAATGTTAGAAAATAAACACTACCACCTATTGACTTTGTTTTCATTGGTCCACATAGGTCAGTGTGAACCAACTCTAAGTGTTTTTTGGCTTGAGTGGAGGATTGTGGAAAACTAGTTCTCTTATGTTTTCCAAGAATGCAAGGCTCACATGGGGGATTTTTCTCTTTGAAGACAGGGAGACCTTTGACCATTGAGTGTTTCTGTATAATATTTAGACTTTGAAATTGTAGATGTCCAAATATTGTATGCCAAACCATAGTTTCAATGGGGGTGGATGCACTTTGTGCATATGATTGGATCAGATTTGCAATTTTGAGGGTGAGGGGAAACATTCTATTCCTGGTCATGTGGATTTCAGAAATCAATTTTCTGCTGGGGTTTTTTTCATATGTCCTACATGATGCTCCTTCCAAAAGTACCTTATAGCCATGTTCAATTAGTTTTCCTACACTTAACATATTATGTCTCAGATCTGGAACATGATAGACATTGTGTATGTCTTTCTTTACATTTTGTTTAGTAAGAATAGAGACAGTTCCTTTTCCTTGAAATTTGACTAAAGAATCATTTCCAAGTGTAATATCAGATGAAATTGAAGAATCAATACATGAGAGTAAATCTTTGTTACCTGTCATGTGATTATTGCATCCACTGTCCAGCAACTAGAGATATTTATGTTGTTCTTCAATCTTGTGGCATGAGAGAAACATACCATCTGAGGTTTCTCCTTCATGATTTGAGATATGTGCTCTGCCTGAGAGATGATTTGCTTGCTTCTTCCGGCATTCAGATTCATAGTGCCCAAACTTATCAAAGTAATAACATTGTATGCTTGATTTATCATTTGATCTTCTCCCTCTGCTTCTTTGAGGCTAGAAGTTTTGATTCTGGTTCTATTGTCTATGAACTTGGAAATTTTGATTCTGGTTATGTTGTTTATGACCTTCACTTGAGTGATGGTTACTTGCAATTATCCCTCTTCCTCGGTGACCTCTGCCTCTTCCTCTGCCTCTCCCTCTACTGAAGGATAATTGATTCTTGAAGGCATTGGTTGTTGACTCATCTTCGAGATGTAGTCTGGTATCATGTGTCAATAGAGAGCCCAATAATTCATCCGTTGAAAAATTTGACATATCCTTGGATTCAAGGATAGATGTAACAACCATTTCGAATTTCTTTGGTAAACTTTTGAGGACTTTCTCAAAAATTCGTTGAACAGAGATGGCTTCACCAGTCAATCTAATCTAGTTTACAATTCCCATGACTTTGGTCATAATTTGATCAATGTTTTCAGATTCTGTAATTTTTAAAGTCTCGACATGCATCCTCAAGGTCTGCAGTTTGACTATTTTGACCCTGTCATTTCCTTGGTAGGTTGATTTAAGGATGTCCCAGGCCTGTTTAGAAGTAACAATGCCTGTTAGTTTTGAGAAAATTGAGTCATCCACTGAGTTTTGAATCCATAATTTTGCCTTATTCTCTCTATTCCTTTATGTTTCCTGAGCAGTTCTTTGTTGGTTGTTCATGGGAGCAAGGTCTGCTGGATCTAGTTCCACATATCCAAGATCCAATGGATCCTGCCACTCTTGTACTTGCAAGAATGATCTCATTCTAAGATACTAAAACTCATAGTTATTTCCAAGAAGAATCGGTCCTTGAGTTGGTCCTAAATTGCTAGAGGTGGCCATCTTAAAAAAAATTAACAGTAAAATTTTGTTTGAGTTTTGCGTGCTTACCTGTTTCCTGTGTGAAAGAATAAAAAAAGAGGTCTGCGAAATCCTCTGTGTGACTTTGGGCCAAAAAAAACGGGGATGACCACTTCTTTAGCTTTGATCTAGCTGGATCTGACTATCCGAGCGTGATATCTACGGATTCAAAGCTATGAGCTATGTTCTTTAGCAGTTGTAGCCCCTCTAATCATGGAATCAAGCTATATGAGTTTACTCAAGAGACAAAAAAAATTACAGTTCAGCTTCTCATGTGACCGGGGGATGAAAACCAGGCACTCCGAGTCTTTGGGAATTGGGCGTTAAGATGCGTGAAGGTCTCAATTTCTCCGAATGGTCGAATTGTCGAATAAGGTATGTGCTGCAAAGATCAACGATCCTCGTTGAGATCAAATGGTCCACAATTACTTCGGGACTTTGTGCCTTCAAGCCTTCGGGGCTCTGGGTGATATTCCTTTCTTACCTTGCAATCTTCCAAACTCGCGGACTTCCAAACAAGAGAAGAGATCGACGATCACAATTTCCTGTCTAGATATTTGACTCAAAGTTGTTTCGAGAGTTTGGGCTTCGGGGATCTTTCACCTCTTTTAATCGCAAAAACTCACAAAGTGTCCAGGTGGTGAACTATTCGTAGAGGTGTAGATCCAACGATCCTTAGGCCTCTACAAGGAATGACCAAGATCTTCTTTAGAACTCCGACGTTCAGGATTTTTCGACTGCTAAGATGTGCTAACCTTCGAAGTGCGAATCTCTGAACTGTGAGATATGGTGCTGCGTGTCCTCATTGATGGACGGTCCAGATGAACTCCGGGCTTTGGACCTTCGGGAGTTCGGGCTTCCCGTATTCGTCTTTATTCCGAAGTGCTCTACATATGAAGTGTGGGATCGCATGACACGTGTCCCTTCTAGCTTCAACGGAGCAGATCTTCTTCACGCCTTGTGCCTGTGTATCTTTGATCACCTTCTTTTGTTGTTTCTCCTGAACAGTGAACCAACGAAGCATTGATCGTCTGGCACGTGTCTCCTTCTTGGATCGACGGGAAGGATTTGTTTTAGACTTTGGAACTTCGGAAGACTTTGTCTCATTTGCATCCTTTGCATGAAATCTCCGAATATGGGAAGTTTCGAAGAACTTCAGTGGTTAAATCCTGCGCACCTTTTCTTGATCTAACAGATGTTGTTTCTCTCGCCTTGATCTGATAATTGAAACACATTCTCCTTTTTTTCATGCTCCTCATTCTTTTCGAGCTTGATTAATGTCTCAAATTAGTTCGCAGGGCCGATCTTACGACTACTTTAGCTTGTCTTTGCTACTTCTGCAAAATTTTCTCCTGAAGGAAGAATTTCATGAATTCTTTATAATGCAAAATAATTTCACGAATTCTTTAAATACTCATGAGTCTTTAAGCACTGCATCCTTCTATAGCTCTATAGCTCTGCTTCCTCACGCTTTGTTGTCTCCAGTGATCTTTTGAGCATATTATAGACTGTGTATTGTTCTCCAATCTCTGTGAAGAATCTAGCATCTAGTGCTCTCATAGACAGTCTAAGCTCTGCGCTTCATAGGATCGGGCTGCTCTCCAAACTATGTGAAGAGCCTTACGTCTGAAGCTCTGATACCATGACAAAATGTGAAGCATAGAATATAGAAAATGGAAAACAAGAAGATGAGCAGAGCGCAATAGCGTTGAGTGTATTATTGATTATATCAGAAAAGGGAAAAGAGTTGAGATAAATAGGCTCAAGAAAATCAAGAAACAAAACAAGAGATCCTAACTAACTCGTACAGCTGGCTAGGACAGCTAGCAATTTACAGTCACACACTATTGAGGTTATTGATATATTTAACAGTTAGGATGCTTTCCATTTGAAGCGTATATGTGATCATTTAGATCATTCAGGCAAAGTTTGTTCAAATTTATCTCTGATTTCTCTTCTTTTACACACAAAAACA
Source organism: Picea mariana (assembly GCA_032191745.1). Lineage (NCBI taxonomy): Eukaryota > Viridiplantae > Streptophyta > Pinopsida > Pinales > Pinaceae > Picea > Picea mariana. The sequence goes on along the minus strand of JASDQU010011128.1, from coordinate 169,601 downwards.
CGATTCTTTCGGTATATTCAGATCATCGGGTAGCTGAGAATCCATGGCTAGGGAATGCAAGATGAGTTTGAAGAGCTTAGACGATGAATTGTTTGATTTCAATGAGGCTATGACCTTTAAATATCATACCATGATATAAGAAACGGGACTTATAGTGTCATTCTTCTCCCTAATGTCTCCAGCAAGATACTCTAAAAGGTCATCGGGTACTACAAGTACCATGTCGAGGTGCAAAATCCCAAAGACCAGAACTCAACCATTTATGAGGATGAAATCAAGACATGGCATCCTTGAAAGTGTGGATTCCAAACTCAACCTCTATCTATGCGTTGTTGTAATCATTGTATGAATGCACGAAGAACTAAAGTTGGTTGAGATCAACTTGAGGGAGCACATTTTGAAAGAGATCAACGATGTCATATCAGTGTCAATAAACATGTCTGACCAGAATTCCAATTTAATGGGATTATTATCATTAGAAGTGTGCTAGAACAAACTATTTCTATTGACAATTTTTTCTTGATGGGTTCTTCTAAACTTGAAGGGGATGACAACAATCAACATGCATGCACATTAAAGAAGATATTCATATCGAACTATGGAGTCCATTGGTACAAATGATCAACAAAGACATGCAAAATCCTATTGTCGGTCGAGCCATTTGATTGGGTGTTGGCATCTTCCTAGTCGTTGATTCATTTGATCGATGGCTATGGTCAAACCATTTTACTAGGAGTTGGCATTCAACTAGTGGGTGAGAAATTGACTAGTGGTCGAATAAGTTGAAAGTCGAATAAGAAAAACTTCCTCAAAGAATTTCCACATATAAATAAATAATTGTGTGTGTTGGGGGATGTTAATAAATCACTGTGTTCATTGGGGAATGTTAAGTCTCATTCATAACTAACATGTATCTGGTGATAACATGTATTTTATGATAACTCAAGTCTCGTTCAATTCTCTTAGATTCTTTAAGTGGTGATTATTGTTAATGGGAGTCTCATCCCTATAAAAGTGCATGAGACAATATCATCTCTTAATTTTTTCTGCAAGAATGCTAAATGTTGAACTAACTCTCTAAAATCATGATACCATAAAGAAGTGGAGAGATGTGGCAAATGAAGCTAGCAATGAGATATATGAAAAAGAAAAGGAAATTTCAGAGGCAAGGCAAGGCAAGATATTATCCGTTTGGAGAAAGCATTGAAAGAGGCATATTATCAATCTCTTATCTTATTTAATGAAGCTCAAAAGGCTTGAACTAATTCAATGAAGTTCAAAAGGCTTGAAAAGTTGCATTTGCATTGCAAGCTGCTCATATCCAAGGTCCAGTTCATGAAAACACTCTGGAATCTCGTCTTCAATGTAGAAATTCTAGAATTTATGGTGGTTACAATATAAAATATAGGGAGTCTTATGCTATAATGTATTACGAGAAGGATAATTTGAGTCACTATTTAAGTTAATTCAAAGTCTAGCCAATTTGTGTCAAAAAAAAAAAACAATATGTTTTCGATTTAGTCCATTGAGTCATATTCAAACTTGAGTTGAAAGCATACTCTAATAAAGGAGGGAGTTAAACGTGGGTCTTGGAGGAAGGTGATTCTCTCTGCCAATGTAATGTAAGTTGATTCCCAACAGACACGATCCATTTCTTGTCAACATTAATCAATATCTAGTCAAAAAAATCTAGTTAAGTCTGTAAAAGTCTAGTACTAGAAAAAAGTGTCTTGTATAATTATGTTAGAGCGTCAAGTTTAACCATTGAGTCATGTATTAGTTAATTAAAGTCAAGTTATGATCATATAGATTCGTATAAGAGTCATCCTTCATATAATAAAATAAATTACAGATCACAGTACAATGTTAGAACCTTGGAGGAAGATGTGAATAAAATTAGCATAGCACCAGAACACAAAGTCCCAAGAATATGAAGAAATCTAATAGCAGAAGAAATTTCGACTAAGTAAAAAGTATTGAACATTTGAATGGAATATATTGTAGCATGAGCATTGATCATGAACTTTTTGTAGCAGTTGATTTGAGAAAAGAAGGAATTCAAGAAAGAAACATATCATGACACACACACACACACACACAAGAGAGATTAAAAGACAAGATGATGGCACAATAATGATTGACTATATTGAGCCCCTTGGCATAAGAGTTGCATAACAATTCCATGGCTCGTGACCTCAGAAGCTAGAAAGTAGAGAAATGATAGGCTCCACC
>JASDQU010011128.1:154789-167349 GCA_032191745.1 Picea mariana | reverse complement strand
AAACATATCATGACACACACACACACACACACAAGAGAGATTAAAAGACAAGATGATGGCACAATAATGATTGACTATATTGAGCCCCTTGGCATAAGAGTTGCATAACAATTCCATGGCTCGTGACCTCAGAAGCTAGAAAGTAGAGAAATGATAGGCTCCACCGTAGGGTGTTTTGCAGGTTCTAGGTTGAGTGAAATGAAGACTCCCTGACTGCATAGGAACCTACCAGATTGAATATGGAGGCTAAAGAGTAACATTTCATGGTAGAAAATTGTATACATATATCTTCCTATACAACTGGTGAATGATTTACCTATGCAGGTTGGTATACATGGTTTATGCATAGTAAGGATACTTCTGTAGGAGTATAGACTCAAGATATTGTTGCACACTTTATTGGGATGAGAAAGGATTTAAGTGGGGGGGGGAGATGTTGGGAGGCCTCTTAGTCCCTTGTAAAAGTCATCACACATCATACATTAATACATTAGCATAAAAATATTGTGGTTGATGCACAATAAGGATACTTCTGCAGGAGTAGAGACCCAGGATGTTGTTACACACTTTCTCGAGATGAGAAAGGATTAAAGTGTGGGGGAGATTGGGAGGTCTATTATGCCCTTGTAAAATTTATCACACATAATACATTAATACATTAGCATAATAATATATAAATATATGTAATAAAGTGAGTAAAGTCAGGTAAAGGATATATAAATATATGTAATAAATGATAAATGCATAAAAGAACCCAATGAATGATTAGTCGGAGTGGGTACAACTACTCCAACCATCTCTCCAATGTATAAACACTCTTGAAGCAAGAATACAAACTCGATTGGTTAACCTTCCCTGAATTATCTTTTCTCTCTTGAGTTAGTGTGTGTGATGTTCTTTCCCTAATGTATTCTCTTCTTGAATGTCATATAATCTAGAAGATTACAACACAACCTTGATCTTCGCTTGGGTTTGAGAATTCTTTATTCTCTATTGATGATGAAAACTATGAAGAATATGGAAGCTCATATGGCTCCTCCCTCCCACCTTACATCATTATTGTTTCCCCATACCTAATTTAATTATAAAACAATGCATGTAGACATGAAAGTGACAAAGAAGAGATATAAGAGAATCATATACACTAATCAAAAGTAACATAAAATATCATCAAATGTACACAAATATGTATAATCATCAGTCTAGTTATCCAACTAATGTCTACTACACTTCATTTCCTCTGAGGTTTTTTTGTTTTTGTTTTAATACATCCATAAGTATGACATTGTCGTCTCCTTCTCAATGTTTTTTTTCTCTCGATGAGTGTAGTCATTGAGAATGAAAAACATGCTTCTATAGACATTGTGTAGAACACACATATATAAGACAATAAAACTATTTATAAGTCACCTCATTCATATTATTTTAACATTAAATGTTTAATTCTTTATTGATATAATGTCTAATTTAGTAGAGTCTGTTATATATATAATTATTGTGATTAATGCTTGCAGTAATAGGCATAGTGGTATGGTTAACCTCTATCTAATCACCACCGATAGGATTAGTAACCATATTACCAACTTAACAAGAACTTTGTTGAGTTCTCATTTTTTCAAGCATCCCATTTTTTACCATGCTTTGAAAAATGGTGCTACCGGTAGAACTCCTTTTCATTTTGAGGTAGTTTTTTGATATTGTAAACCTTTTTATCTATAACAGAACCACATTTTGTTTCTAAAATGTTTTTTTTTAACTATTTTCAAATTTTCCTAAATCATTTTTTTTAAATGCTTGTTTTTCCAACTATTTTCATTTTTTTCTAAATCGTTTCTATTTTTATTTTTATTTTTTATCAATGTTGTTTTTTATGATACTAAAAATGTTATATATCATTTACATTTTTTAAATTAAAATTTTTCATACAATTATGTCTCATTATTTAATTCATGGTACCATAGTTTTTAAATATAGTGTAAAATTGTATTTTTAACACACTTTTTATTTTTTCTTCAATACATAGCAAATAGTTGTAGCTAAATAACATTATTTTTAAATATTTAGCAAAAAAATATACATTTCAAAACAATTTATAACAAAAAAACTATACATTTTGGAAGCTTTCCACTATATATAACATGTCAAATAAAGCAATTTTGTGGACAAAATTGAACAAAAAAATGGAAAAAAATTAATAAAAAATAACATTGTTTTTTTTATTTTTATAGATTTACAGTAAAAAAACTGACAATATTTAATTTCGTTTTCTCTAGCATATTAAATCACACAAAATTAAAATTAAAAAGAAAATAATAAAAAATATTCATCATAACACAACAATAGATGCATATTTATTCTTATTTTAAAATCTAAGAGTTAAAACATTACAATTATAACTCATCAAAAATTTGCAAAATTCAACATTTTCTTCAAGGGCATTCTAAAAATAATTGGCAATGTCATATATCCCAAATTCATCATTCTCAATAGACACATCATTATTTTCGTGGACATCATTTTGTGCTTGCATTGGCTCATTTGGCTCATGTTTCTCTTCCATTGAGTTATTGATATCCACAAGTTCTCCAAAGTGATCTTTTACAGGAAGTCCTCCTAATGATACTTGAGGTTCTCGTGATATTTTTGCCACCTTTGATTCATTAAAATCTCATTTTTTCAAGCCAACTTCTTTCATTTCATCTGGAAGAGCTCGAATAGCATTAATTCTTTGTTGAATAAAACCACATTGCAGTGCATCACTTTCAATGTCTATGCAATTCCTTTCTTTTTATAAGAAGCATGTTAATGTTGTACCTAATCACCAAATAATTAAAGTAAATAATGTAAAAGAACATAAATTAAAAATAATAAAGAGTGAAGTATAATTTCATAAATGTTATATGATAAATCTTGCCTGAACCTAGGAACAAATCCAAAACTCAATCTCCATCATTTGAAAATGTATCTGTAAGATAATTGATTAGTGCTTGTGGCTTTTGATAAATGTTAACGATCTCTCCTTTGAAATCATTTTCCTCATATTTTAGCTTTCTAGCCACAACATTGTAAGCCAATAAACTACTAGGCTTCTTTCCATCCTTTACATTATAAAGAATAGAATCATAAGTATCATATTTTGTCCATCTTGCAAGATGTATACTTTCAATATCACATGTAAATGGTTCACTATTGGAGATATGAATATTAGGTTTTTTCATTTAACATAAATAAGTACAAATTCAATTAACTTGTGAATTAATAAAATAGATTTCTAATCTTAATCGCTAAACATACAATTTCAGCATATTACCAATAAATATGCATCCTTGTCTTTTCTTTTCCCTTGAAAATTGATTGTACTAATCCTTGTTGTGTATCTGAATGAAAAACTAGAAATCTCCAAAATGGTGATGTTGTGACTTCCAGAAATCCCATAACCACTTTACTGAAAGCTTGGTAAGTATAAGGCTCAATATCATATTCAATGTTTTGGATATTATAATCATAAGGGATATTTGCAATAACTAGGGACTATTCCTTTTTAGGAACAATATTTGCAATTTTTTCATAATCCCCTAATATCAATTTATATTGAACAGTGTCAAGCCCATTCCAAATGTAGTGATCAAGGGTGTCATCAAGCTCAACATTTTGAAGGTGTCACCTTCTTTATCTTTCAATCTTAGTTTTTTTATTATAACTTTTGAAGGTTTCAAGTACTCCAACTATACTCTTCTTTGACATATTTAATGAAAAAAACAAACATATAATTATATATATATAACTAATAAAATCAAAATAAATTAACCTACAAGTGAATGTAATAAATCAACATACCTTTTTTAATGCAACAAAAAATTGACTCAATGTTGTTGTAGAGCTTACATATGGATAGTTGAGTCTAACATCCTCCCAACTCTGCTCATTCAACATCTTAACCATTTCCTCTTGTATTCTCATATAAACCTTGTGACTAAATTAAAAATAAATAAATAATGTTCTAATAATATATAGAATAAAATACATTCTTATGTTATATATAAACAATTAATTTTTTAATCATAACATAAATAAGAAATAAATCAATAGACTGACTTTTCAAATTCATCACACATTTCCTCCATTGATAATTCACCTGACCTTACACGTGATAATAGAGTTATGACAAGTGTAATGTCCCCGACCATCCATGGTCGAGCCACTCTACATGAAAGAACGCTCTTGTTCTCTCTCTGCAGAACATGTTGTAACATACCGAGTATCCAACTAAGCTATGCCACATAAATTTTTCGAATTGCATGCATTTAATATGTATACACAAAGAACTCTTGCGGAAGCATTATATATAAAACGTAAACATAAAAATACATCTTTAATTACACGGATTCACACTAAAATAATAGTAACATATACATGTAGCATATACAGGAAATACCCATAAAAATAAACACAGTTATAACCGCACATATGATAACCCATAAAAATAAGCACGTAAATAACAATGCAGCATGTAAATTTATCACACAATTGGCACTTATCTTGGTNATGTCACCAATTGCGTGTAGACCTTCCACGAACCTCCCAGCCTTAGACCACACTATTCATCACTCTCAATAGTGAGTCACCCCCAAGCTGGGACTAAACTCCACCCGGGTACAAGGATTCCCTAACCAAGCTAAAGGCTCATAGACAACAGGAAAGACTCAATCTCAGGTGCCAACTCAAACTAACAACCTACAATTCATCATTCCCCACATGCATGTCCCACCCTAGGAAGTGTGCCCCTTCTCTGCTCAATAGTCCTTCAGCTGCCCCACTTCCTTTCTGGGCTTCAGCAACAGGCCGGACAGGAAGTCTCAGAGCACTATAGTTGCAGTTTAACACCTTCAGAAAATCAATTCCCAACAATTCTCTCACCAAAGGAATTTCTCACTGGCCTGACAACCAACCTCTTCAATATCCCACGGGCCTGACAATCCTCTTCTTCAGTCCAGCTCCCAAACTAACCAGCTACCCGAACAGAGAATGGCTATGGATACAGTTCAGGTACAGTGAAAATGAATGTATGAAGGATAACTCGATGGTGTGTGAATGCTCATGGATGATTGACTGGATGACTGAATGATGGAAGGAAAGATGGGAAGAATGATGGAAAAGATGGAAAAATGAACTAAGTTCCCACAATATGTATGCATGTCCCCAACTTGACACTTGTCATGTTGGGAGATACTTTGGCCCACTTGTCCCCAACTTTGGAAATTAGGATAAAATAATTGTCTATACTTTATGATTTAAGAAATATTAATATAATATTCCTTTTTGGCTTAAGCTCCCTAGTTTAGCCACTTTCCTTAACTTTTAGCCCCACCCTTTCCCTAACTAGTGAAGTTTAGTCCCCCATCTCTTTTATCATGGTCGGTCTATGCACAACGATGTATTTTATATTAATCATGAGACATATACAAAAACAGGCGCACTAGCCTTTAACATCCAAGCTCTCCGGTCTAATTAAAACATAAGCATCCTAGCTTATAATAACTGGCTCACTAGCCTATAAAACATAGCATATACACAAAGGCTCGTTGGCCTCACAATCGAGCGCACTTAAGATGTTGCACATGGTATCCTGTAATGTGCATACTTTATCATTTCACTACGCAGTACATACGCGCACTATGCCATGAAATCTGCATACAAAATGATATTAAACAACTCACCAACTTAAGTACATTTTCATTTATGTTACAATTGGGTTCGGCCCAGGGATATTACAAAAGGTTTATTATCCTTCACTCCTTGCATCATTCTCCAAGGTGTTATAGTCATATCATCTGGCAGGTTTTTGATCTCAGAACCTGTCTTACTTGTGCTACCTACTAAGGGTTTAGACTTCCTAACCTTCTGATTTTTAATACCAATATTTTCCCATAGGTTGAAGATCTCATCTGCCAAATCTCATATTTGACTAGTTTTAAATACCAATTAGAAATAGCTATCCACAACTCTAAATGCATCACTTCCTTTGCGATTTTTTACTTTTACACTTTCCTCATCAATTGGGAAGCCTATTTCCATACAACATTCCTACCTAAACTATGCATCAACGTTTGATCTATCTGCGCCAAATATTACAGAAAACTCATTATGGATAAATCTCACCCTCTGAATGAAAGTCATGGACATATTATACTCATTATATTTGTTATGATCCCATGCCAATAAATTTGCTTCTTCATTTGTTAAACCATCATAAATTACACATCTAATTGTCTCAAAAAGAGGGTTATTGTGATATTTTTGCATCAATTCTCTTCTAGACGAGCTGCAGAATGATTTTCTCCAATCACATAATATTTATACTCAAAATATTTTGACCAATCAAATGCATCCTTGGTAGGAACTTCCATTGGGTCAACAAGAACTAAGTAATCAACCACATGTGCATATGAATTGTTCCTAATCAGTGCTTTCAAGTTGTGGATATGAAACTCATGTGGTTTTCTAATTTGGTATTTTTCTTGGCCTTTTGTGGGTTTATAAATTTTCTTCACATTCAACTGAAATGTATGGACCTCATCAACCAAGTTATTCCTCCTTAGTTTATCTCGAATGGTATTTTGCGTTTTTTTGGTCATACCATCTTTTAGATCAGCACCTGGTGTTATTATTTCTCTGTTACCTTTAGTACTTCCATCATGATATTAGAAGGTAACTATCAGTTCTTCTTCATCAACCAACTTTGCTTTCCTCTTTTTACAATTTAAATGAGTTTCATCTAACTCAAAAATTTGTTCATAACCACTAGGAATGAAATCATCATTAGGCATACCTCTTTTGCGCTTATGTTGTTTAGTCTTCTTCTAAGGAACAGTGGTAAACTCATTGGAATTAATATCAGTGACATCTTCATCTAGAGTTTCCATATATTCAAATGTAACCTTTTTATCCTTTCTAGAATGATGACTTTTATTTCTTGTTTGTTGTTGATCTCTGTCTTCTCCTACAACTTGAAATTATGTTACTCGTTGTTGTTTTTTCCTTCCTTCTTGTGCCTTGTCGATATGAAAGGAATTGATGACTTCCATGATATTTCTCTCCATAGAATAAATCCCCACTAACATCTCTGAAAGTCATCTAGCAAAATACTGTAAAAATAAAATACGTCATTTCCATTATCAAATAAGATTTAACCATTATCATGAAACTTATAATAATACATGCTACAAAAATAAGAATACTCAAACTTACATTGCCCATATCAATGACTATCACGATCATTGCACATATTTCTCTTAAATTTTCTTCCCTTTTATAATTGCTCATTTTCAAACAATATATAATCTTGAGATATGTCTTTGATTGTTTCATCAGTGCATAAACAATATATGTTCCTAGCACCAAACATATATCTCGTAACATGCCAAGTGATTGATAGATTCCTTGGACATGTTCAAATTCAGCATAATACAAAATTATTTGTTCTCCATTGGTGGGTTGCTTGTCTTTAAGATACCAAGAATGCTCCATTCTACTCTCACCATTGACATTTTTCCACTCTCTAACATTCTTCATTGCTCTTGTGACCTCAGTTGTTGGGCTAGCATTTTGTTGCCTAACATTCATGGAGGTTGTTAGAATCCTATATAATAGGGAATCAGTATTCTGAATAATATCTATCTATTTTAGGCATTATTCTTTCGCTCATGACACATGGTGAAGGTGGAAGAAAGCGCTCGACACTGACCAAGCATCAGATGAGTACCTGCACGCTAGCTTCAAAGCGAGTTCCGGTGCATTTTTAGCAAAAAATTGTGAATTGGTTTGAATGGTAAAATTTTTATTCTTATGGGTAAATACAAAGTTGGGTTTATTAGCCAAATTGGGTTTTTATAATCTATTTTTGGTGAATTGAGCCAAAATTGCCCACCGGACTTTATGCAGAGTTTTAGTCTTGTTTATCAAAATATAAATATTTTGACAAATATTTTTCCAAAAGTTATATTGGTCGAGGGCCAATCCCCAAGCACTCAACACCGAGAGTTAACACCATTTCACAAACCAATAGCAAACACACAAGCCAGCGCCAACGCCAAACTCCAAATATAGCCTCGGGCTCACTTCATCGGATTGCATTGTGCCTATCGGCACATATCAATACTCATTTATCTTTTCTCCTCGTGAATGTGGGATATTGCCCACAGAAAGTCAAAAAATATATAAAACGCAGCGATGCCCATGCCAAATGTCAAATTTAATAGTTGCTAACTGTTAAATGAATGGTTCTGAGTGCCAAAACTACCAGAGAAACCCAGAGGGTATAAATCGCATGCCAAATGGTAATATGAATGCCCAGCTGTCGAGGAAAGTTTAGACGATTGGCTGCCAATATTTGTAGGTGTCTATCGAAGCTGATAAAGGGATGATAGAAACTTCCTTGTCACCAAAGTGAAGGATTTTGGCAGTGTTTTAAGACAAGATGGGCGGAAGGATGTAGTTTTAGTTCTCATTGGAATCATAGATCCACTGTGTATGGGACTTTGAAACCAAAGGAGTTGCTAAGGAACTTCGTGACAAGGACCATGGTGTAGCTATTACAAGCGTGTGTTGGTCCAAGTGTGGTCATCAAATACTGACATCTGCTACAGATAAATCTTTGACTCTCTGGGATGTTGCTGAAGGCCGAAAGGTTGCACGTATTGCACTCCAGCACGCTGCCTTATATGCTCGTCTTCAACCTGGATCACGAATCCATCTTTGGGTTTGGCTTGTCCCATGGCCAGTGCACCAATCCTCGTGGAATTCACCTCAAGCAACCAATATGTAATTCCTGTTTCAGCACATTCTGCTGATACTGAACAAGTTCCTCATCCTCGGAATAAATTCTCTAATGGAAGTGCAGCTCTTAAATCTACTGCTGCAAGTTTTAACAAGAGAGGTGATTTAGTTTATGTTGGGAATTCAAAAGGGGAGATATTGATTATTGATACAGAAACGAGGAAGGTACAAGCAGTATTTCAGGTTCCTGGGAATGGACTAATTAGGCAACTTGTTTTTAGCAATTGTGGCAAGTATTTGCTTTCTAATTCTGGGGATCTCACAATTCGATTTTTTGAGAATTGTCTACCTCAGAATCAAGCAGCTCGATCTTTGGAAGATTTGGTCAATGCTTCTAGTGACAACGCAGTGACTGAAAACATTAAGTTGGTGGGATCTCAATGCTTGAAGCTTTCAAAGGAATTCCAGTATGTTGTTAACCGTCTTCCCTGGAAGGCTGCATGCTTCAGTGGTGACAGTGAGTGGGTTGTAGGTGCACCTGCTAGCAAAGGGGAACACAAGATATGTATATGGGACAGATCTGGGCAGCTTGTCAACATATTATAAGGGCCAAAAGAAGGTTTGGTAGATTTATCTTGGCATCCTATCCAGCCAGTGGTGGTTTTCGTTGCCATGTCAGGGGAAATTTACATATGGGCCAAAAACTATACAAAAAATTGGAGTGCATTTGCTCCAGATTTCAAGGAGCGAGAGGAAACTGAGGAATATGTTGAGAGAGAAGATGAATTTGATATGATGCCCGACACTGAGAAGGTAAAGATTGCACATGTTGATGAAGGTTTCCCCAGTGTTGAGGCTACTATGGCTATTAATGGTAGTGTCCGCGATGATGATGAACGTGGATCAAAAGATGAAAGCATCAACATGGTTGAAGAACCCATGGCTATTGACGAGAGTGTTTTTGCAGTTGACACCCCTGTGAGATTTGATTTGAATGTCTGCAAGGTTGGCTTCTCTATTTTAAATACTCAGATTGATGACATTGTTAATGACACTTTAACAGGTTATGAAAGTGCCTGCAAGGTTGAGTCCTCTGAGGCAGTTTAAGAGAGGGAGTTCAAGATTGGGTTGCCAGTGGCAGTTGATGAGAGCGCTTGCAATATGAAAGACACTGTAGCAAATTAGTCAGAGTGTTTGTATGGTAGACTGTCATGTGGTTGTTGATCAGAGTGTTTGCAAGACGAATGTTATTGCAGTTGTTGATGCATGTACTGACATTGGGAAGGCTAAAAGGCAGGAGGATGCATTGGAGGAATGTTCTGTAGAGATGGTTTCAGAAGTTGCCAGTGATGTTGACTATGATTGCAATGTTTATGAAGAAGATGAACCTATTTCTTATACCTGTGAGGGATATTGTCTTACAGAAACCGAGCAAAAGACTGCTAGAGAGTTTCCAGATCTGTGCTTCTTGGCATTGGCATCCTATCTGGTCAAAAGGTTTTGTGTTAATTATTAAAAGTTCAAACAGTTCCTATCAGAACATCCCTGCAACTCCGTTTTTCAAGTCCCTTGGAAGGCTCAAGCATGTGTTCAAGTTTCATGATTATGCAGCCTCATTCAAATTGCATGCAAAGATGGGTACTCTGCCCAACGATGTTGTGATTAAGCAGAGATACTTTGATGTCGAAATTCTCCCTGCCCATGATGATCACCCTTCTCATGATGTGGCCACGCATGGAGTTGAAGATCAGAGTTGTGATTGTGGATTAATCTTGTAACAAGTGGCTTATGGGAATGTGGAAGCAGTTAGATAAATGGCGAAATATCCTAGCGTTTAGGCATCGTTTGAGCCATATGGAAAATAGGGAATTCAGTTACAGGGAACACATGGCAGAGGTTATAACACCGACCCTCCAACTGGCAGCGAATCTCCAACAATCTCAAGCACTCAACGACTTCTACATTCATTGGTTTTTGATGCTATTAGAGTCTGTTCGCCAACAAATCTCAAACAGCCTCTAGTATGCCAGATGTCGAAGCAGCAGTTACCAAATTTAGTTTCCATTTAATTTACTGTTGTTTTGTTTTAGGAGACAATTTACAGATATCATGCATGATTGTAACTGCTTTTCTATTTTTGGAAAGCAGAGTTATGAGCTCGAGTCTTGGAAGACTGAGATCTTTTTCCTTTTTATACAGATGTCAACGAAAAATAGAGGGTTGGGGCTAAGCGGAGAGGTTTTGACCTATGTGAGAGGGTTTGACCTGAAGTTTTAATTTTCTTTGCTGGATTGGGGTCCTATCTTTTTCAGGAGTATTTTTGTAATCTTTAGATGATCAATCAGTGATGGGCATGCTTTTTTACAGGATTCTTGTGCGGATGTATTGGTGGTGTTTCTTTCTCTGTTAAAGTAATTTTCCTGTCATCTTTCACTTGTTTTCAATTCTTATTGCCAGAAGATAATTATAGAGCATAATTTATTAGCAAATACTCTGCATCTGATCTTGTGATAATCTTTATGTTTTCTTCTGAAGCCCGTTTTATGAATTCTTAACTGCTCATTTGCTCATTTTTTTCTCCCCTAGTTCTTCCTCAAATCGACACCATTCAAACTTAATTCGATCCAACACTCCCACTACCTTGCCCTGTGTAAGAGTCTTGTCTAGATCTGAGAGTGAATCACATATTTAAGCGCAGACCCCATTTGCCCAATGGCTCGCCCTAAAACAACCATTTAAAAACCCCAACCCCATACTTTCATAGCTAGCCTAACATCCATCCCATGTAAACCAAGTTAAATTGAAAAGAGAGAGCCCTCTCTAAGTCTTGGAGGGCTAGATCCAAGACTCCAAGTGGTTCGAAGTTACCTTTGTGATTGCCTCCGCAGCCTTAGGCAAATTACAGAGCGTTAACAGAGGTCCTAACTCGGATTTTGGATTCCATTACTGCAGGTCTTGTTCCGAATATATTCATAGAGATTTTCTTTCATGCCATTTGTCCTATATAAAAATAAAAAACACAAAGTATTTAAGGAAAAAATAAAATATATGCTTTTCATGAAAAAAACACTAAAGTTAAATTAAAATTATCTAAAAACTTACTTTTTCTAAGACACAAAATTGAAAAAAACACACAAAAAAAAATACTAAAGAAAAAATCATATACAAAAAATCAAAACCCAAAACACTTAAAAAAAAACAAAAAAAACACATTAAAAAAAAAACAAAAAAATTACACAAAAAAAATTAAAAGAAAAAAAACAATTAAAAAATATATATATATAAACAAATTTTTTTTAAAAAATAAGCGAATATTATAAAAATACAAAACTTAAAAAAACAAATTTTAAATTTATAAAATACAATATATTGAAAACTAAAAATTTAAAAAAATAAATAAAATTTAAAACATTAAATTAAAATAAAATAAAAAACAAAAAACAATTAAAATTTTTATATTAAAATTTAAATGTGTGCACTATTTGTCGGTCGACCAGGGGAGGGCGATGGTAGGCATCGTCCCCAACACCTGCATGGAAAATTCCATGCCTGGACTTGGCCACACAGGCATTGGGAGCGATGCTGACATCACCCTCCCCTAGCTAGTAAGTAGACAACGCCACTATCTGCAGGTCGGTCGAGGGAGGGCCATGTCGGGCATCACTCCTAGAACCCGCGTGGCCAAGTCCAGGACAGGACTTGGCCATGCGAGTGCCGGAGGAAATGGCTGACATTGTCCTTGGACTTGGCCACGCGGGTGCGGGGGGCGATGCCCAACATCGCCC
>JASDQU010011128.1:128551-138642 GCA_032191745.1 Picea mariana | reverse complement strand
TTCTACTCAATTGGTAATATTTGTCTATCAAGGATCCAAATAAGATTGGAAAAAGATCCTACATTTTATTCAAAGGTACATCATGGATGAGAGATTGGCCCATTAACAAACATTGCATTTTCATGGATGCGAGACTTCTTTTCCAAACATGGAGAGTCTATGCCAGATAGAGAGAAAAAACATATTCCAGTTAATTTCTCAAGGAATGAAATATACAAGTTATACAAAGAATTTATTGAAAGTTTTGAAGGAAATCATAATTTTATTTCATATGCATATTTTACAAGAGTATGCAAGAGAAAATTCAATAATGTTTGTATTCTTAAGAAGTCAAGGATGGGGATTTGCAGTATGTGTGTGTATCTTAAAGAAAGAAGAGATAAATCTGAAGGGGTAGAAAGAGGTATATATTTACAAAAAAAAAAAAAATTGTTTAAATTCAATAATTATTAACTATGAAAACATATTATCAATATTTTCATTTTGTGTCACGAGAAGATTTTATAGTCAAAGCACTTCAAGAACACACGAATCAACAATAAAGTGAAAGGAAAAATTTGTACAAACATTGAAAGAAGTGTTATGATGCTCCAAATAAATATATGGGTATGCTAATTGATGGCATGGACCAGAAAAAAAATACTTCTGCCACATTTTTCCGTACATGGAAAAATTTACAGGAAGAGAATTTCATTCAGTTTCACTTGGTTGGTTGTATGGTTTTTAATGGAACAATCTGTCCAAAGGTTTAGTTCACAACTCCAAATATTGATAATGATGCAAATCTGACCATCACCATAATTCATCATGTGCTCAGTCACTAGTCTTGTAATCTTCCTCAAGTTCTATATCTGCAATTGGACAACACTAATCGTGAAAACAAAAATCAAATTGTGTTTGAATATCTTAGCATGCTTGTTGAAATGGGAATCTTTCAAAAGGTTAAAGTTGGTTTTCTTCTTGTTGGACACATGCATGATCATACTGATCAAATGTTCAGTCATTTTCCAGTAACATTGAAGAGGAAAAATGTTGGAAACCTACCATCATTAATTGAATGTATTAAGAAATCATACATTCCAGAGCCTATTTTTCACATATTAGAAGAAACTATTGGCATGTGAAGATTTATCCAGGGATCACATGGTGAATAAAAGTGTATTGGGAAGCTTAATGACATTATCTTCCAACATCAATTTTGCTTGAAAAACGTTGATGTGAAAACACTTATATGGGGCAAGAAGTAATCAACTATTATAGAATGGGGGCCTTCATTAGGTTTGGAATTTTTGAAGTTCATTCCAAATCATCCAATATTTGCATCAAAGTTAATGTTATTACAATCAATTGCTGAAATCCATAATGCACAAAGGAGTAATAGAGATGTAGATTATTTTGAATGCTTGGAGGAAATAAAAAATTCCATTAAAGATACATATGATTACTTTGATGTTGTTGATTCTGTTTGGTGTGGGTCTTTTTTCAATGATCAAAGTGACATAATTTCAAACTCAAAAAATGAAGATACACTTTTGAAGACTCCATTTATTTGGCCACAAAATAGGTCAAATGAATCTGAAGAAAGAAATATTGTTGAACAACAGGAATCTCAAGATGCTATTGAGTTTTCATAGGTACATGAAAGAGAAATTTATATTGGTTCTAGAATATCATGTGCACAATGTGAAGCCATGGAAGATCTTTACAGGGGTTCAATACAAGATATTAATGAGGGTTGCATTATTGCATTCCTAGTGACTGAAGATACACATGGTTATCCATTCTGGATTTCAAAGGTTATAAGGATCGATAAAGAAAATGAAGATGTTATAGCATTTGAAGTGCATTGGTATGCAACAAGTACACACTCATTCAATGGTGTGTACACGAAAGAGATGGTGGTTGAGAAACAAAACAACAGAAAGAAAAAAAGAAAGGGTCAAAATATAACTTGCCATCGCACCGACCTCTTAAAATTAGAGGATGTTGACATACTTGTCTATGAATTCAATTTGAAAAAGAGAGGAACTCTTCGCTCCAGGACCATAGATATTATCAAGAGGTTGTTACCACAAGAAATAACAAGATGGGATACTGTTGAACCTAGTCGTAGATCAAAGAGGCTTTTGACATCTGAAATGTTGGTCATACATGCAGACTTAGATGGTCAACTCATTGATAATACAGAAGAATATGGATCATCTACATCTTCATCCAGTCATTCATTTGAAGACAATGTAGATTCGGATGGTGTGTCAGAATCCATGGATGAATTTGATTAACTGTATGAAACATTTTATGTATTTTTTATCAATATGATGTTTGTATGGGAACCATAAATGATTGTTCTCTATTACATATGATCTTACATGAATTTATGAAGCATTTATATGTTTAATGAATTATATGTTTTTATTATGGAGAATATATAACAAAATTTCTTAGCATTTATGTTTTGAATATGGACAATGTAACAAAATAATTTATGTTTCATTAAACGTAATTTGTATAGACTTGTTTATTTAAAATAAAAAAAAATTGGAAGTTATGTTGAATGTTGACATCTGAAATGGTGATATTTTCATGCCATTATGTATTATCTTGTGGTTGGAGTGATTTAAATTATCCTTAAAAAGTAAATATTTAAGGGTTGAATTTACGATTTGGTTTATAGCAGTGATAATTTTTTACACCACTTTCAAAAATGTGTTAATTCTTAGGTTTTGGTTGCAATTGTACTTGCCACACTAGGATAAGGTTTCAAATGTGGCATAATTTTAATGTTTAGAAAAAAAACATTTTTCTGTCGGTAGCACCATTCTTTGATTTAGGTTTTGATTTTAAGGTTTCTTTGAGAAACTGTACACATGTTTTAGGACATGCTTGAAAAAAAGTTGTAATTTTAACCGTGACCTCAAAATGAGAACTATATCCCTTAAAACCCATATTTTTGCATAAAAAACCACAAAATTAACCCTCAAATAAAAAGTGGTGCCACCGGTAGCACCACTTTTTATTTGAGGGTTAATTTTGTGGTTTTTTATGCAAAAAAATGGGTTTTAAGGGATAGAATTCTCGTTTTGAGGTCACGGTTCTTGTTAATTTGGTAATATTGTTTAGTAATAGGTTGAACATCCCTAACATATATTAATGTGCCTGAAATAACATTTATAATATTTTATAAACGACACACCTTAAACAAGTTAATAGTTAACACCATTGGCAATATATTTTAGTTAATTACGTCCAAGTTAGTTGAAGGATTTCCCCACCTTGCTTGAGTTTGACTAGGTGGGAAACTTAATGAAATCAGTCCATTACACATTGTAACAAAAAACAATTATTAATTTCGCCTTAGATTTTAAAAATATTTATCATTTTAGTAATAAAATCTTTTAAATTTTAGTACTTACATATCTACCTTTCACACTTGCATACCTTTTGGGGCCAAAATTACGATGTCCCGCATTCTCCAATTTCGCCATCATGGCATTCAATGTGTATTTAATCATATCAAAAGTTACAAACACATGGTAATGTTATTTACTTGGTCGTGTTAAACGCAAAAGTATTTTTTCAATTATTAATATATTATAATTTCCTTTTTGGCTCTCCAACTTTCATTGTCTTTCCTTCTTTTTTCATCTTCTTCTCTCTCGCATCCTCAAGTAGTGCATCCCACTTGTTTTTGGGGATTATTAAAGGATGTTTGCAATTAGTTTTACAATATGTCCAATAGGTGTCCCACGTTGTCCATAAATACCTACCTACCATAGATGAAATAACCATTTGGTTGAACATGTTTCTAAAATTGTGTACCAAGTAATCAAGCAACTCTTTTTTCAAACCCCCATCTTGGGATTTATAACTAACTTAGATGATTAGTGTGAAAATACTAAATACCTTCTCATGTAACTCATAATAAAACATGTTATTCCCTACCATTGCAATAATATATTATGATTAGTTTTAGGGAAACAACATAAAATAATTAATTTTGTATAAAATAAAAATTAGTTTAAGGATTACTAATTAAGAAGAATTTTTAAATCCTTCATTCAAACAAGTTCATTTCCCATATGTTTCATGATAGCCAATAGTCCACCAACATTGATAATTATGATTAGTGAGGGATTGAGACTAGTAGTCATAATGGTGGGATCATTACGATCTATACCACTAGATGTGTAGGGACTTGGTGTGGTGTTGATAGGAGAAGAAGTAGAGGCACTAGCAGTAAAAGCATGATTAGAGGAACTGGGAATAGATTCATTTATGGTCACGGTCGGTTAACTAGAAATAATGGGCATTGTGCTACTCTAAATGCCAAGGACATCTTCTCTAAAAACTTATATATAGAAAAACAATATTGTCTCAAATACAATTCATCAAAAATAATAAATTTCATATCTTGCAGCTAGAGAGTATGTCAAATTTCAAAACTTCATACATTATAGAGATAATGTTTTTTTTAGTATTCCATTAGATCTCGTTGTTTATTGATTCCTTCTTCAAAGCTATATTTCATCAAATGAAAGAGTTCCTTAGCCCATCTTCTCACTTTTTATTTAATAGCACTAATGGGTCATGATGATCATGAATGGCATCCTCATGGTCATTCTAAAGCAAGGTGGAATCTTATTAAAAACTAGGAGTTAAGATGGATTAGTAGAACAATAATAAACATTGTTAAAAAAAATCATAAAAAAAGGTCTATTCTATTACCTGCCTTGGATCAATTTATTTCCCATGATTATCATGCAACATAAACACTAATATGTTAATTGGATAAAATATGCATAAGATAAATCTAAATTGTAAATCGCATTAAAACACAATCAATAAATAATAACTATAAATTGTAAATACAATTACTTGTTTACTTAGTTATATTCAAGTTGTGATTGATCAACAACCCTCCCTTGTATTTATTGGTTATTGTAAAAAACATAACATTATTTCCATCATTCCCTGCAAACACACAATTGGGTATCTTATGAAAACACACAATGGGATGCAAACATTAGCACCTCTAATGGATCTCAAACTCTTACTTGAAATTTCATCATGTTATGTTTGCAAATTATTTTTGGATCTCAAACTCTTACTTGAAATTTCCCCTAGCCCCTTTTCTTCAAAATTGTACCATCTCTCTCTAAATCAATATCTAACAATTTTCTATCCAGTTGTACTTCTCCATCATCAAAAGAGCTTAACTTTGACTGATGATTGTTTTCATAAATCAAAGTTAATGTTAAATGTTTTCAAAAGATAAATAATAATATCTATTTTAAGGTCACAATCTAGTTAGATTCCAAATTGACATATGAGAATCCCTTGCCAGTACCATTATATAAATGTCCTTTCTAAACACACCTCAAATTCCTAGCAGTAGCAAGAGTTCAAGGATTAACAAGAATGCAAAAATTATGTCACGTTTGTCTCTTTCCATGATGATTAATGGTTAAGATAGACATACTATGGTATAGTTGTATTATTTTAGTCTCGTGATAATTATCTATGTACAATTTACAAATACAAGTATCATCAAATATGCACCAATGGTAGAAAGTGGCAAGGCATACAAATTTAGTTTTTGTTTCATGCCATATCTTATCCATTTGTTATGAAAACTTTGATATCCAACATTTTCTACAAGAAGAACATGATTCAAACCCTCAAGAAAAATATTCAAAATATTTAATAAAGACATGAAGAATTTAAAAAATCAACAAAAATAAAAAAAAATCAACATATCCATGAAGAATCAAAAGGACCAAAAGAATCAATAAAGCCATGAAGAAAGGGATAAATATTTAAACTATGTTATATAGTATATATAACAAGCCCAATAAACAAACTGATATGAGGAACATTAACTAATATATCATTTAATTCATCCATGGTAAGCATATCAATAGCAACATGGAGTCTATGGAGCATCATTAACAAATCAACGAAAGCATCTACTTAAGGGTATTGTGAGCATGGGTAGTGTCTTATTAGAGATAAAGTATATTCATAAAAATAACTTTATTCTATTCTTGAACATCATCACTGAAACATGTACAATTAGGTTCCCCACACATGCAACTTGATGGAGGTTCTTCAAAATCACTATCACTAACAAGTTTAAGTGAAAAAATTCAAAAATGAAATCTATGCCACAATCAACTATAATGGATGTTTTTCCACTTTTTGTGTGTGATGGAACATGAATTGTGGCATATCCAATGAAGGAGTTTCTTTAGGTTGAATGGTAGGGATGAAATGATTCCATGGGCTAACTGTAATCCATTAATCCATAGACATTTATTTTCCAAGCATGCTCTTCTAATTGGATATAGGAAAAGAGGTGTCATGGAGGCTAGTAATAATTTTACATACCTCAACTTCACAAATCCACCAATGATGTATGTACTAGTGCACTGAACATTCAAAATCATGTATACAATTATAATATTACATACATAATCTTGTTGGCCATGGTTTATGATGAAAATGAAGAGTCGATATGAATTTACATAAATATCAAAAGGATTCCCTTCTACATAATAGGAATCCAACATAAATTCATTAATGACAGTTAGGTAGGTTTTTGTCTTTTCTTCTAATAAATGATTGCAAAATATTTGCAAATATTTCCCAATGTATTGGATGTTAGCCTAGTTTGGTGGAATCATCACCATGGAGGCCATTTCTCTAATCAAAGATCAACTGGAACATTCACCTACAAATGCATAATGAAGAGGTCCTACTACAAATGCATAAATSAATAGTTCACCAAAMATTATTTGAGCATACAAATTTTATATAAGTTTAATAAAAAATACAATARCAATACATCATCAATTATATTTTATACCATGTGTTCTTCAATTAGAGTGAAGAAAGTTGCAAGATCAATCCATCCCCTCCATTTTTCAATATTTAGTTTATTCTTTAGTACACCTTTATCAACACCTAATTGTTTGTCCTCCCGGATATATATGCATTATATTGTTCCTTCTAAGTTAATATAGAAGCAAGGGACTATACGTTCCATAAATAATGAAGAAGTTTCTAGAATGGGGAACTATTGGTAAAATATGGGTGATCTAGACCATTGAGATATTTTTTGTGCATCATAACCACGTACCATAATTGACCTTGAGAGATGAGAATATCTCGTGCTTTCTTATCTCCTTTAACCTTAGAAATTACCACGGAGTCCCTAATACTCAAACCATTGTGAGAAATAGGAGAACATATTATATTCTAATTAATCAACTTGAATTTATGATTATGTTGGGAACTTCACACCTATAGAGAACATAAAAAAATTGGACATTTAATTGAATGTGGATTGATCATTACCATATGCTATATCGGTCAAGGTTCCTAGAATGTGACTTGATTATACCAATGATTTCCATTATTGTGGGCATTCCTACAACTTATATAATAGTTTGGGTTTATGGAATCTCTATCATCTTTAGACACCAACGTATATCTTATGTACTATTTATTATCTGGATTCTTCTAAATCTAGTTTATTCCTATTTTGATTTAATTTAAAGTTCATTATTGATCTCATTCTCTTATGTGCTTTTCTTATTCAACAATATCTCTCTTAACTTTATTTTTGTTGTGTAATTTACATCATGTATTATATTGGATGGATTTGATCCCCATTGTTCATAAGTGACTTCTTGCAATAGTTACAACAATGCCACCCTCAAAAATTAATCATCAACACTATATACTTAAGTTGATTAGACTCCTCAATGAAAGAGAACTAAAGACACAACTAACTTCCCTCAACAATACCTTTCTCTATAAACATAAGTAGATATTACCCACAATTTGAGTTTTAGGGTGGAAGAATCTTACTAGAAAGAAGTATCTATAGATACAAACAAATGCATTTTAATGTATGTTCAAAAAACCATATCCTGCTCTAAGTACAAACCCACTCTCAACACCATGTGCACTTGGAGGAAACATCTTCGTTCAACTTTTTTATATGGCAGATGTAGATACTATGAGAATAGAGTAATTGAAATTCTATATTTACATCCCTGGAAATGCTTGGAATTCCCCAACATCATGAATGAGCATGGTTGGTTTCAAATCACTTATATGGAAAGACCAATATGCATAAACTTGCATTTGTTGGGACAATTAAATAATGCATTTCCAAGGCTTAATTTTTCATATCCACAAGGAGATACATTTTTTATTAATTACAATTAAATTTGTCATTTTTTCCATTAAATCAATCAATTTTTTCCCATAAAATCAATCTTCTAGACTTATAACCTCTCATGAAAGTACTTTACAAGTTATACCCCATATCATTATGGTTTCACTAAGAAGTGTGGCTTAGATTTCCATAATAAAGTGGCAATGCAATGTTATCATAAGGAACATATTAGTTATTATATTTTGGTTATTTTGTATTTAGATCTATAAATGTAATTCCAAATAATTTCTAGTATTATTTTTATTGAAATATACAACCTCAAACACTGTATTTGAGAGATGGTGTCCTTCATCGCCTTGTAATTATGCTAATTAGGGAACATATTTGTGATAAAAAAGATTAGAAAAACATGTATAAATAGGTACAAAGCTTTGTAATAAATAAACATATAAAAAAGGGTTAGTAGACTACTAACTAGAGAATATACTTGTGATTAAAAAAAAAATAGAGCGGGTACAAACAAAGTGCAAACTTTATAATAAAATGAAAATACATTTAAAAAAAAATTGTACTTGAGAAATAAGTACAAATAATAAAATGAAAATACATTAAAAAAAAAAATTGTGGTTAAGAAACAAGCACAAAATAGTACTTATAATCAAGATGAAAATAGAGCGGCACAAACAAAGTACAAACTTTATAATAAAAAGAAAATACATTCAAAAAAATTAAAATTGTGTTTAAGAAACAAACACAAATGATAGAAAGATTTATAATAAAATAAATATATATTAAAAAAAAGTTAACAAAACCCTAGAGAATAGAACCCTAAACTCCACTAAACTCGTCATATTCTTTAGTATAATAATAACTAAAAAATAAAATGTTGTGCTTGAGAAACAAGACAACAACAAGCACAAATAAAGTAAAAAGATTTGCAATAAAATGAACAAATATTAAAAAAAGTTAGCAAAACCCTAAACTAGAGCATAGAACCCTAAACTTGTCATATTAGTTAGTATAATAGCTAGGAAATAAAATTATGGTTGAGAAACAACACAACAATCAGAAATAAAGTAGAAAGATTTGTAATAAAATGAACATATATTAAAAAAGTTAGCAAAACCCTAAATTAGAGAATAGAACCCTAAACTTGTCATATTAGTGACACTAATTTTTACAATGATTTTGCTTTCCAAATATTTTCTATGTTTCATCTAATTTAAGATACTAATAAACCGTATATGTCACATTTCAATCTAATTTCACGCATTAAACCTCTAGAAATGGTTTATGCTACTAAATGAGCTAAAGGCACAATGACGTAAATTATTAAAATTGAAAGGAAAGATCACGTGTAATATGTCTCAAGAAGGATTTCGAGAAAAGAGTATGATTATATAGGGTAGAAGATCCTCAAGTTGGGATTTTTCATGAAGGATTTAGAGAAAAGAGTATGATTTTTAGGTTCATGTACCATATCATTTTTTAATATAATAAACAATTTTTTAAACGTGAAATGAAAATTATTAGACTATAATTATATAACAAGGAATTTTTTTTTACTAGATGTTTTTGGTTAACATTAGCAAGTGTTGGTATTCTAATTGAGATCTTGAATGGGGCAAAAATATCTTCCCAAGTTATAGATGTCATCTGATCCGGATTTATGTAGGAACACAATGAAATACAGAAATACACGTAA
Organism: Picea mariana; assembly: GCA_032191745.1. Lineage (NCBI taxonomy): Eukaryota > Viridiplantae > Streptophyta > Pinopsida > Pinales > Pinaceae > Picea > Picea mariana. The sequence goes on along the minus strand of JASDQU010011128.1, from coordinate 128,752 downwards.
ACACAGAGATGCAGTGGAAATAAGTCTTCATTTCATTAATAACAAATGACTGAAATATGCTTACAGACAGAATGGAAATAAACTAGCTAGGGTGCTGGTAGCTTATCTCTGAGAAGAGATGTGGCCGCTACTTGCATCCATGAGAAGATGATTACAATGAGGCTCTGAAGGCCCTTTTACAATAAACGGGAATGCCAAAAG
>JASDQU010011128.1:22318-53301 GCA_032191745.1 Picea mariana | reverse complement strand
CCAAGAAAATTGTGGATTGGCTCTATATGACAAAAATCAAGAAAATCAATGGTATAATGATAGTGGCTACTCCAAGCACATGATAAGAGAATAGAGTAATTTTAAATTCCTAACTAAAGAAAAAGGTGGTAATGTTACCTTTGGAATCAATGCTCCAACTAGAATTAGAGGAAAAAGAACTGTTGTACTAGATGAATATAAGAATGGAAAGACCAAAGAACAAAATGTGTTATATGTAAGTGGTCTGAAACATAAATTGTTGAGTGTAAGTCAAATGTGTGACCAAGGACACAATGTTGTATTTCATTCAAAAGGTTGTAAATTAATGGATGTAAATATAGAGAAGACTATTGTAAAGGAAGTTAGAACTTCATGGAATTTGTATGTTCTATAAGAAGGCTAAGGAACATGTTGTATTGGTAAAACTTATGAGAGTTGGCTTTGGAAGAAAAGGCCAGGTCATCTTAGTTCTGATCATCTTGTTAAGCTAGGAAGAAAGGATGTTGTACGAGATATGCCTAAAATTTCCAAACCTGCAAATATTGTATGGAAGTCATGTCAATTTGGAAAGCAGTCAAGAGTTCAATTCAAGGCAATATAACACTCCACCAATCGACCTCTTGATTTGATTCATACAGATCTTTGTGACCCCACTAGTACACAATCACCTCAAGGTGAAAGGCATTTTATTTTGTTGATTTATGACTATACCAGAATGACTTGGGTTGGATTGTTGAAAAATAAATATGAGGCTTTTGAAAATTTTAAAATCTTCAAAGCATAGGTTGAAAATGAAATGGACTTAAAAATAAAGTGCCTAAGGTCATATAGAGGAGGAGAATTCACATCTGATGAATTCAATAGTTATTGTGAAAAGCATGGGATCAAGAGAAAAATTTATATTGCTAGAACTCCTTAGCAGATTGGAGTAGCAGAAAGGATGAACATAACAGTTAAAGAAATGGTCAGGGACATGCTTGATGAATCAAAAGTACCTAAGCTCATACTTTACAATTGAATCCTCCATAATATAGGATAATATACCAGATCGGGTTCGTGTGAGAGATTTGCGAGTTAGAAACTCTAGTGATCTGGTGCCCGGCATACATCATACCAATGTAAAGGTGTCCACACAAGGAGTGACGCATGGTGGAGAAGGTTCCAAGGTACTTAGGATTCTGTGGGCACCCACAAATTACATGGAGTTTGTGTAAAGGAAAAGTCGAGGGTCCAAAGTAGAACCATGAGATAGATGAAGATCAGGTCCTTTGTATTGATTTTTGATCATTTCATTTGATCAAGGGATGAGGTTATATCGTCCACTAGATTGAATGACAAAGGAGAAAGTTCATGTGTTTTGGAAATTCGATGATCTAATATCCACACCCATGGTCCTAGTCCATGGTCACATGTAGAAAGGTGCTTAGATTTCAATCACTCAAGAAATAAGTGTAGGGTTTTGAGCACTTGGTCACGTAGAGGATTCACACCAAGGTTTGAGTGTTGTGGATAAGCACCGAGAGGTCTGGTGCAAGAACTAAATATTTCTGGCTTGAGGTTAGAATTTAAAACAACTCAAGAATTGAGCTAAGAATAGTTTTATTTATAACTTTGCACCTATGGTACAAAGACCCTCAGAGGGTTTCCATCAATTGGCATCAGAGTGAAATTATGCTCTTTGAATAGGGAATTGTGGATTCAGTTTGTTCATTGAAGCAAGCTGAAGACAATGGGATTTTACAATAAGGAGATTTTGTAGACAAAGGTCATTTCAACCAAGTAGAAGCAAAGAAGGGATGCTAAGAAGACAAGATCTCATAACAGATATTCCAGGTATATATGTTTTTATTATTAACTCTGTGATTGCAGGTAGCATTGATGGTGATTACGACAGGAGGACTGTAATAAGGAACATAGGAAGTTCTTGAAGACTGTGATAAGGAACTTGTTCCACCTAGAGATTGTAAGTAAGGAGAACAATAGGAGTTTCCAGAGAGAGTGTGAGAAAAAGTGCATAAGTTAGAGAAGAGAAGAGGAGTACTCAAAGGGTTCTAGTGGAGAGAACAAGTGATTCCAAAATACCACTACTCAAGAGGAATCTTGGTGAGGTATTAGGTAGAAATTAGAGGATACTTGTTATAGAGGCTTGATGCAACTCACAATGGACTGGGAGAAGTTCATAAGAGAAGGGATGAAATGACTATTGATGGTCATTATGAAGGTTCAGAGAGAAGCACAACAAAGGAAAGAAATATGCCAAATAAAATGGCATGAATAGAATGAGTCAAGAGGATATTGACAGATAAATGGTTGAGTTACGAGTACAACTCAGTTACTTGAGACAACTGCTAAAGAAGATGACCAAGGAAAACTAGAGACAAGGATGGAATTTAAAGAAAAGACTCAAGTGGCCTGTGATGCAATTATTTTTAAGGAAGATGAGGAGGAGAAACTCAATTTTTTTTAATTATTTACAGGTTGAGTGACTGGATAAAGAAAGAGAAACTCAGAGGAGATGATTTTAGGCAGAGGTCACTAGTAGAGGAAGAAGTTCACTTTTTTGAACTAGAGAAAGGATCATTACTTGAAGAAGATGATGGTGAATATCAACATGAGGATGTGTTGACAGAGGAAGAAAATGAGGCTAAGGAGAATTATGTTTTTAAATATGAAATTTTGTGTATGTTTGCAGGTGCTGAAGAAAGCAAATCTAGACATATTTAAAATTCTATCACATGAGAAGAAGAGACAACATTGTCTCATGAAGATGATCGATACCTAAGTCACTTATTATCAAGTGATACAAAGATGGAGGATAAGTTGCAGGGACTTGTTGTTGAAACAAACAAAGAATATTTTGGAGGATAACACTCATATATGGATCTCACATATTTTGAGGGAGAGCTAAGAATGCTTCAGGACTAGTTGATCAATCCAAGGATTGATAAGGGAGAGTGCATAATGGTTGCAAGTATAGAGTGTTCAAAAATTCTTAGTTGCAAAAATGAAGAGGAGAAGGTTGAAGATTTAATTCAAGATGATTTTGAGGATCAACAGGGAGTGACTTATAGCAGGGGCATAGATAAAGACAAGAGAAAAAATCATGAAGATATAATTCAAGTTTCCACAAGGAATTTGGAAATGAAACCAATTATCTGAAATGATTTTTGGAGATATGGAAAAGGAGAAATGCAACAACCAACCAAACAACAATAAAAAGTTTGCAACATTATGTACCAGTTAGACGATAGACTAGACATGGAGATTGAAGAAATGAGGATGTTGATGGTGAAGATGTCTCAGATAAGACATGCTAAAGTAAATAATATTTACCACAATAGAGAAAATGGATAGTTGCAGGTAGCAACAATGTAGCAATACAACGAGGAAAGAAAACAACAATATAAAGTATGGGACCCAGGAGGACTTTAGTGGTGGAACTCATGATAAGTAGATCATGAATATTTTTAACCTTGGGAGTCCGATGTAGGAGAATTTCACCTCCAATATCAACCATATTGATTAGACCAGGGGTATTGACGTTTACTAAGGGAGTGGGTTCCCTAAACTTTCAATTAAGGTAATTTGGCATGGTTTAGTTATATTCTACAAGGATATGGTTTGTTTTCCTTATTTGCGGTATAAAGGATTAATTGAGAAATTAATTAAGAGTAGGTAGTGTTGGCACATGTGCAGGAAGGTTCAAGACCCTGGGTTCAAGGTAAATAATCCAATAAAACCTTACATATACCGACCCTTTTGGCATAACCTGTGAGTAGGTGAAATCTCACCCGAGGTATCTGTTGAGGGGTCCTAAATCCCTTTAACTCAACAATAAGAACCAAACCCACCACCAAGGCCCAATTAGACTCTGCAGCATTTAATGGTGGAATGGTTCTCCAGATCCTGCGATCCGACCAATTAATCGACGGGCTTTACGTTTTTCTTGTGAAGGCTTCTCCTTCAGTTCAAACATTCTCTTTTTTTGTATTTTCTCTTATAGGTGGAACCAATACAAGATAAAAGCCGATATAAACCAACTAGGTAACAAAGTGGGAAAATATTAACTATTGGAGGAGGCTGAGCTTGGGATAACCCTTTCACTCTAGCATGCAGACAACAATTCTCCGCCACAAGCCTAGTAATAGTACATTAACCTGCTGGTGTTCCAATTATTGACTGAGGTGCGATTATCAGAAGAAAAAATATATGCAATAAACGGTGGAAAGGAAAATAATTCTCTTAACTCTAATCATCAATCACATAATAACACACCGATTTAATTTTCATCATAAAAGACAAGAACTATAAAACATTGAATCAGATAACTTATCAACAAATTTAGAAGCTCTTACTCATTACAACATCCATTCATGAGATGGAATAAAAAATAATTCGTCTCCACATCCAATCATACACACTTTTGATGAAAAACACAAACTTGTCTTTGGTCCTAAACACGACTTCTCAATTAAGGCAGCTCCAAAATAGTTCTTTACAAAATCCAAAAATGAGGGTCTTTTCAACGACCATCAACCCTTTGCTAATAGGTTGACTCTCCTACTTATAACATACTATTAAATAAAAATAACTATTAAAGTGTAGCTAAGTAAAACAAAAACTCACCACACGACACTTTCTTCTATCAGTCTTCAAAGAGTCATCAAATGATCTCACTTAAGTGAATGAATCTTCTCATACTTCGACCACTTGATGAAGAGATCCTCGCATGTGTTAGCATATGGGAATCTATGTTGTTCCATTGGGGCCGAATGAATCTTTTTTATCTCCACTGCTCATGCCTGATACTTGACTATTCTGACACTCAACTGTTGCAACATGGCTTGATCTTTGATCGGTTGCTCCATGAACTGCTGCACCTGTCCTAGCACCATGTTTGCATTTCGTTAACCCATGATGAGTCTTGTTTGGCATGTGATTTGACGATGTCGCGCAAGTCGACAAAGTCATCGGGTGTGCTGAATTTTGGGAGGTCGATCTCTCTCATTGCCTGGTTGATCTTGGTCTATATTTTTTCACACTTGGCCCATTTCTCTTGGATTTACCGATGAGGTTACTGAGCCATTTTTACCCAATATTCGACCGATTTCCTTATGTGGTCGATGTTACTTTCGTTTAGCATCCGAATGTCCTTCTCTTCGGAGTCTCGACCTTGTTGCATCGCACTGATATAGTCGATCCTTTCCATGACTTAGTGTTCTTTCTCGTACCACCTCTCCATATCCTTTCACGTTGTCAGTTCCATGAGGGTGTCTTCTTGAAGCTCGACTATCCTTGTAGTGAATAGGTGTCGTTGATCTGTAAATTTGCTATAGTCCTCCTTCAATTCGCTCCTTAGGAACACCACGACCTGTGTGGTGTGATGGTAATATTTTTCCAAGTGGCGCAAATGTTCAAATTCTTTCAAAGCAACAACCAAATCCTCTTCATCCCTTTTTTGTCTATCCAGGGTGGAATCTGTGATTTCCATCCCTGCGCCGATAAGTTCGGATGTCTTGGCATGCTCTGTGTTGATCATATTTTCCTCTGTGGTGATGAGGAAGGAGCTATATAGACTAATCCTCCTCTTCTTGGTGGTTCTTTGCATGATAGCTTTCCTTTTCTGGTCATAGGAAATGGCATGTATGTCAGCGACTTCATCCACGGGTTCGAGAATTTGCTGATCTCCCCAAGTGAGCATATTTCCCAGGCTTCCGATCGTATATATTTATTCAAGGTTGGGCTCTTGAAATTCGTCCATGTGTTCGGAAGGTCCGGATTTTGTTTGTTGCTCATCGGGAAGTTGAGTACCGATTGAAATTGAGGCGTCGAGGGTGTGCTCGGTACTTACTTGATAATCGACCATTGAGACACCGATTTCTTGCCATGGAGCTTCTTCCTTTTTTTCATCCGAACCTATATCCTCCTTCGGACTATCTGCTTGGGTTTCCACTGCATCGGAAAGATCAGTGTCTAAGACACTCTCGACCTCTTGTTCATTCTGTGGAAGGCCCCAAATTTGAGCGTCGAGAGCTGGGGAAGATGTCTTCTCTGGCTCCTTTTCCTCTATGATCTGTACAAGGGTCACTAGGGATACCTCTGGGCTCTCTTCATCATCATAGATGTTTATTAATTCATGGAGGGGGTTTGGTGCACTTGATCTCCCTGATGTTCTAACTGTCTCCGACTGAGCTGAAACACCCCTCGATGATTGGGCCTGTGGCATTGTGATTTCAAGGTTGTCTAATCCGGTGATTTCATTAATGTATATTAGTTTAGGGCCGCTTGGGCCTGTTTGGTTTTCATCTGGGTTGTCGACAGGGGACCTTGTCATTCCTGTGAGGTTTGAGTCATCTTGCAGCTGATCAATTATTCACTGTGCCTATTCTATCATGAGTAACCCCCTTTCTCGTGCATTCTGCATCATAGGGAAACCTTTATTTTTCACCAGAGCTACTAGGGGAACCTCTGTTGCTTCTCCCGCTATCATTTCTTCCCTGGCTCTGAGGGCCTCTTGAGCCGATTTCTCTATGGTCATCGCCTGTTCATCCAGGCTCATGGACCTGTACTTGGTCGTTTTGGGGTCGACCATCCTTGCCACCACCTTGTCCTAGTCTTGGGAATTTTATGTGAAGACTTCATCTTCAATTTTTTTGTGAGCATATGGCCAGTAGGATGACACTTGCGAAGCATGTTTCAAGACCATACCCTTTGGATTGTGCTTGCGGAATTGATCTGTCTAGAATCTGAACTCTAGTTGGCTTAGCCCTTCTTGTTTGGCTTGAGCCGTGTCCTTCACCATGTAGAAACCTACATGGAAACCATAAGGTATGAACGCCTGCTTCTTGTCCTTGACCAGGGTGGTGTTGTAACCTTGTAGAATGGTCTTGTAGCATATCTCTCCCACTACTAGTCGGTTAGGGACATGTGCTGGTAGGAGATGTGGTGCTATGGTGGCTTGGAACACCTTGATGTAGGTGTCGCAATCGTTCAAGTACCAGTGGCCTACCTTCAATATCATCTTTTTGGCCACAACCGATAGTCTCGGGCATTATTTCTTACAAATAATGAAATAAATACATGCGATGAATTCATCACAGATGAGGGAGTAAGCTTTCTTGTACCTGTTCTCCCATAGGATCCTGAAATATACATGGACCGTGAGTTGTGCGATGTGCCAGCTCAGGATCATGCCAGTGAAAATGTTTCTAGCGCACATGACATCAAGTAAATATGAATCCATGTAGAAGGCTGGTGTCTATCCTTCCTTTGTCATTTGAGCCTTTTGTATGCAGATGCCCAGTTGCTTAGAAATGATCGCTCCCTAGTTGAAGACGCTCTCAAAAATTTCCACCGTGTAAGATAAGGGCATCCATGCCTCTAAAAATCTAGAGCAGTCTGTCTCTCCATATAATTGGCATATGAGAGCCATCAAGTAGATGTATGACTCCCTTAAGTTGGCCGTCTGGTACCAACTAGTGCTTTGGTTGGTGTATTTCTTGTCTTCCCTCCACCAGGAGGCCATCACCCGATTGGTGTCATGGAATTTGTAGAACTTAACGATGAAATCTGTATTCAACCGCTCCTCGGGGTCTCAGAGTTTTTAGTATTTCTAGACCTCTACCAGAAGGAACACCCCGGCACACCCTCCATTGTCATCGTTGATTAAAGACTTTTGTGTGTCTGTGTGGTTGATGAGGCACTTCAAAAGTTATATACAGAAAAAACAGGGGTTCTTCTCACCACCATATGAAGGTACGACCGTCAGATATTTGGGAACACCTTGTTGTCGAGCGCTCTCACATATGGGTCACTATGTGGGATATATTCCGGGTATTCCTCCTGGCTGATTTTTTAAAGAGTTCTCCCCAATGTGGGAGCGTTGCCTTGGTCCCCGTGCTTGCCTCTGTATCTCCAAAGGCCGGAGGCTAGATGAAAGCCTTCTTCTTTGATGTTTTGATGATGAGATCCGATCTTAGCATGTATTCCAATTGTCTTGCGATCCCTGGAGAGGAGCCTTCACCTAACTCTGGTTCTTTCAGCTTTGACACCCTTAGCGGTCGTCTAATGGTTGAATTTCTTGGAGGCATTGTTCCTGCAATCAAAATAAACCTTCAGAGACTGTGTAAAGAACAGAACCGGATAAAAATATATGAAGTGTAAACATGTAAAATACACAGAGTTGGATACATACCTGTAAATCTTACTAAACCTGGTTATTTGATACTCACAAGATCTCTGCAGCTTTCGAATTGCTCGTCTCGTTTCTACGGATGCTCTGAATTTCCTTGTGCACAGAATGATTCCACTTACAATGGCTCAAGAGAATTTAAACCAATGAAGAACTTACCATGTCTCTTCAACCATTCAATTCGAGTGATGAGTGCAATTTAAACAAATCTACCACCGAATCTCTGCAACTTAAATTCATTGTGGGTTGACGACAGAGGCACGGGGGTGATGTGGCCTATTGGTTATTTTAAACGGATGTTTTGATTGGTGCATGAGGTAGAAACTAATGCAAGATTCAATATTAATTAACCCCTTGAATGCTCAAAATATAATCGTATCTAATGCTAAAACGTCCCATCGTGTCGCTTTATTAGTGGGTGGATCGGGGATCGAGGATGCACTATGAAAATTTTCATCGTTGTCCTTCGCAAAAGCTCCGATGCCGATCAATCTCATCGTACAATGCTTTCATGGAAAAGCTGACTCGGAGGTGTGACTTACACCTAGGAAACCAAGAATGACTCGGTGGTAAAACTAGACCGTATGGTTCTCCAATCTGGAAAACACACGTGGCGTTAAAGACCGATGATCTAATTCACGTGTATTAATCAGATTTGGGGCTTTCATTAAGTTATTCATTTTAAAACATACCTCAGCTTTCCGATGCCAAAAATTATCTAGTATCAACGATCAACGATAAACCTATCACGTGTTTTTCTACGGATTAGCTTCCTCGAAGAAGTCTCGATGCCAAAATGCATCAGGGATCGACGATCGTGAGAACATTTAGCATGGTCAGAATGTTCGATTCAATCCTTTTAGTTCTTCCCCAATTACGATAAGCGCGTCAGGTATTGGCTATCGGTGACATCTTTTCTTTCTTTGTCAATGACTATTCCCCTAGTCTTTTACCGATGCCGAAGAGGAATTGACTATCAACGATATCTTTTTGCAAAACATTGGCGCAAACAAAAATTAATTTTTGCCGATGCCAATGAAGATTGGCACTCGATGACTGAGGTTTCCCGAGTGGCTCTTTTCCTTCTTTGAATTCCTTCTGATGTCGAATATGAGTGTGTCGGGTGAATTGTTTTGGATTTTGATTCTTTATTCAGGTGTTAAGGCTCTTTTTTAATTCATGGGTTTTCATAAGTTCAAATAGACCTGAAAACATAATGAGAGTTAAGATAATATGCAAATCCAAACATCTCTCAAATTGAAGTTGAATAAGATAGTGCAAAGATCGAGTGGTACCCAAAAAGTGGAAAAATTGACATAGGATTTTTAGGGTGTGTTGAGTGCTCAACAAATGGTGACTTACTGGGCGAAAGAAGAATATCTATTACTCCCCCAGGCTCGGATGATGAAAAATATGGTTAAGGACTTAATTGGTTTTTAATCAGAGCCTCTTTTATCCTTGCATTTGAAATTCCCTGGTTGGTGTGTTTGGGCCTGCTTGTGGGGTTTTCAACCTTTAATCCACCTTCATTTTCTATAACCCTGACTCACTTCCCCTTTGACAAGAGTCTAGTAAAGCATTCACTAACACCAAGCCTTTAGTTACCCTTGTTCACTTTCTACAGTGTTGCTCTGCTGCTAGCAAGTGTCCATAGCCCTGACAGAGTCACCCCGACGTCACAGACCTTGCTCCACTGCCAACGAGCATCCATAGCCCCGACATAGTTATCTACATACGCTCTCCTACTATGCACTCATTTGATATAATTTATTTTTATTTCGGCAGAATGCCCAAAGTGAGTGAGAGAGGAGGACATCTGTTGTTTGAAAAATGAAATGGTTAAGGTGAAACTTGCTAGCTCTGTCTCTGAGGTACATGTAGTCCTTTCCATCTTACCATATTTCCCTTAAGGTTTCACCAGACCACTAGGTAGACACTTCTGCATTTTTGCAAATTTGTTTGTCTGCGCAGGTTAGATAGAGAACCCCTCGAAACAACCACAGGTTCCCCAACGTTTCTTGTTTTGTATGTCAGTGATGAGTTAGGAACAGAGTTCGTCATATCACATGATTTGAGGTCAACCATTGCCTTGCTTAACACAATATTCAAAAGCGCAAAAGTACAAATAGAAAAAGATAAAACAAAAAATGCATTTCACAATTGATGTATCTAAAATAAACATCGTGAAAACATAAACACATAAAATCTCTCTCTCTCTTTTTTTTTAATGGAAATATTGTTTTAGGGCTTGGACATTCACCGAGAGGGCGTTAGGTTCCCCCCTCAGATTGTGCAGTCAATACCTGCCTAACCTAATCTTCTTGGCCACCTGGAAAGGTCCAAGCCATAGATTCTAAAACTTAGAATGTTTTCCTTTAGGCTCATTTGTTCTGTCCCACTTTAGGACTAAGTCTCCTACTTCAAAATTCTTCTCTTTAGTCTTATGCTTATCAAACCACCTTTTAACTATCTGCTGGTGAGATATAAATTTTGATTTTTCTTTCTCCCGTTCTTCTTCTAGCATGAGGAGGCTATCAATTCTTTGTTGTATGAGTGATGAGGGATATCCTCTAGAATCCTGAGCAAGTTGAAGAGATGGAAGATATGGCCTGTTTGGGAGAATGGCTTCATGTCCGTATACTAGAAAGTATGGGGAATTCTCTATAGCTTCCTTGGGTGTAAATCTGTCAGCCCATAAAACATTATGAAGTGAACTATGCCAATTTCTCTGGTTGTCTGCCATTGTTTTCTTTAATATCCTCACTAGGTTCTTATTAGTTGATTCTGTCACTCTGTTCCCCTGTGGATAGTAGTTTGCAGAGCATCTGATTATAATTCCTTTGTCTAGGGAAAAATCTGTTAATAAGGTGGAAGAAAAGTAAGTTGCGTTATAAAAAACAAGGACGGAAGGAGCACCGAACCTTGTGATCAGTTGTTGTTCTATGAATTGGATCACCACCTTTTCATTTACATGAGTCAGAGGGATGGCTTCTGTCCATTTCGTGAAATAATTTGTGGTGGTCAGTATGTACCTATGTTGTTTTGAAGAACTTGGTGTAATTTCTCCTATGATATCTAACCCCCATTGCTCAAATAGCCTAGAAACGACCACTGGTTTGAGTGGGACAACTTCTCTCTTCACTCTCCTCGTGCTTATTTGACAAGTATTACAGTTTCTAGCATATGTGTGAGCGTCTCTGAATAGAGTAGGCCAATAGTAGCCAACTCTCAGTATTTTATGAGCGGTGGTGTTTCCTATGAAATATCCACCGGCAGGACCATCATGGAGCTCTTTCATAAATTTTTCTACATCTTCACGTTCGAGACATCTTAAAAGTACCCCATCATAATTAACATGGAAGAGTACTGAATTTATAAGGCGCTATTGTGCAGATTTTAACCTGAGAGCTCTCCTTTCCCTAGGGTTTAAGTTTTCTGGGCAAGTCCCATGATGCAGGAGATAAGTTAGTTTCTAGTACTAAGACTCTTCCCCTGGGGAGACGTATGAAGCTTCTCCACACCATAATGACAATTCATTCTCCCATCTGGGGTCATCATTTACTTGATCCTGGGCTTCAACTGCCAGTTTACATAACCCTTGTCCCTTAACTAGTTTAGCAGGTTTTATATCTAGATCAAATTCTTGGACTTCTGCCTTCCAGTTTCCTCTTCTTTTCCCCATCTCCTATTGAGTGAATAGGGATCATATTGGAGGGTGAGGCACTATGAATTTGGTATGATTCTTAAGGATGTAAGATCTGAAGTGTTTCACTGCCTTGTAAGACCGGGTGTTGAACAAGATCACTGTTCGGAATAGGTACCCAATCCCACAGATTGATGACCTTCTGGACCAACTCAAGGGGGTGAAATATTTCAGAAATATCGACTTGAAGTTTGGGTATCACTAGGTACCAATCGAACCCTCTGATGTGTGGAAGGCTGCCATCAAATCCAAAGAGGGCCTTTTCGAATGGTTGGTCATGCCTTTCGGGTTGATGAATGCTCGTGCAACCTTCATGAGGCTAATGGACGACATCTTATGACCATTCACCAACTCATTTGTAGTGGTGTACTTAGATGACATTTTGATCTTCAGCCAAACTTGGGAAGTCCACCTCCACCACATCCGACAGGTCCTTCAAACACTTCGGCAACACACATTGTGTGCCAATTTGGAGAAGTGCACGTTTGGCATGACCCAGGTTCACTATCTGGGATACATTATGGATCGAGCCAAGATCCAAGTCATTTGGGATTGGCTAGTCCCAACCACCCTAACAGAGCTCTGTAGAGTTTTGGGTCTTGCCAATTTCTACCGCAGTTTCGTGTTGGGATTCTCTCATATCACTTGGCCCTTGAGTCAAGTCACCAAGGGAAGAGCGAAATAAATATTATTTTTGTCTGGATCTCAATATAAGGAATTCAGAGAGTTGAAGCATTGCCTCTGCTCTAAATCAGTTCTCACATTACCAGACTTGCAACAACCATTTGAGATCAAGACAGATGCCTCTGACTATGCTATTGGGGTAGTCCTTACTCAACATGGGCATCCAATGGCATATCATAGTGAGACACTTTCTGACATAGTCCGGAAGTATCCCACTTTTGACAAAGAGATGTATTCCAATGTGCAGGCTTGCTGACAATAGAAGCATTACATTTTGGGAAAGGAAATGGTCATCCAAACAGATCATAGACCCCTATAGTTCATACATAAAGAAGGGAAGTTGCAGAACGATCGCCATCAGAAGTGGTCCACATACCTGCAACAGTTTCATTTGAACATTAAGCACAAGAAAGGAAACACCAATAATGTTGCAGAATTCCTCAGCTGACCACCTATCATGGTGCTAATCACTGTGCTCAACTCTTGTGGGCACGAGACTTCCAATTGGCTGCTTCTCTACAAAAGTGATCCAGAATTCAGCCACACATACAATACACCCTTGGAGGATAAGCAAGTTCCCAATTTTCACCTCCAGGATGCCCTGCTATGTCACCTGGGACACATTTATGTTCCTTCAAGTGAGTGTGCCAAGATGATTTGGGAGGCACACTACAGTCAGGTCGCTGGGCATTTCGAGGTCGAGAAAACTGTGGCAGTATTGCAAAAGTATTTCTATTGGCTGAACCTTCGATAGGATGTCGGGAATTACATCAAGTCCTGCATTGCTTGCACCATTGCCAAACCGACCATCAAGAAGTAAGGCCTCTACGCCACTGCCTACCCCTAGTCGACCTTGGGAATCCATATCCATGGATTACATGTCGAGCCTTCCTTCTACTAAGCATGGAAATGACTACATTTTTGTGGTCATCGACAGATTCTTGAAGATGTCCATTATGATGGCCTGCAAGAAGAATATCATAGTAGAAGCCACTGCTAAAATCTTATTTGAACGAGTATGGGTACACTTTGGGATAACACAGTCTATCATCTCATATCAGGACAACAAGTTCCTCAGTAAATTTTGGTCCAGCCTCTGGTCAATGATGGACACCAAGCGCACCAAGTCCACAACTTTCCATCTGCAAAGTGATGGCCAGACTGAGGTTGTCAACCGGATGATCGTACACATTCTGTGCATGTACAACTCAAATCATCCACGCACATGGGATGAGAGCCTCCCCTATGTACAACACAACTACAACCGGGCTCTCCATAGCTCAACCAACCACAACCCCTTTCAGGTGGGCAAGGGATTCCAACCACTATGTCTCATTGACGTAGCCATGCCATTTGTAGATACTCAGGCATATTCAACTCATGTCCAGTCTGAGGATGACAAAGAAAACATCTTCATTGAGCACATTCAACACATCCTCCAACAGGTTCATGACATCTTGGACAAAGCCAATTGTAAGTACAAGCAACGACATGATCAACATCGGGTGCCAGAAAACTTCCAAGTGGGAGACAAAGTGTGGCTACATTTGCAAAAGGAGTGCCTCGCTGGACCCCACCACAAGCTTCACCCACTCTAATATGGGCCATACACCATCATCAAGGCTGTAGGGGACAATTCCTTTGAGCTCAGTATTCCACCATTCACTGGTCTGCACCCAGTGTTCAATGTGGACCACCTTTGACCCTACTTTCGACCTCTACTAGACACATCCGACATGGCAGAACAACTCACACCAACATAGTTAAATACAGACTGTGTGGAACAAGCCACAATTGATCAGATCATGGATACAAATATCAAGTGCACCCAACAATAAAGGATACCTCTATATCGAGTTGTCAAAGTAGGCCAACTCCTTCACCAAGGCAAGTGGCTCACCAGGGACCAAGTTCAACAAAAGTTTCCTCATCTCATGGAGGAACTCAACACAATGGGGACCATTACTTCCTAAGGGGGGAGGAATGATCCAGGTGGATATTGGTGGCCAACCACCTATTCCACTTGGAACCCCACCATTGCTTCTTTTAGTTTTTCAGTTTCCGCACAGTTTACTATTTTTAACACTTTTTCGGGTCCTGAAACAGGGAGCAACAAGGAACTTTCTCCGATGTTTCTCACATCAAAGTTGTATTCCTCGGATATATCTTTCTAAAGAGGTATTGAGCGCATCAAACGAAGAACGTATGCCAAAGTTACGTCCTTGGGAAGTTGATGTACCAATTTACCCAAACGGGGCCCATAGTCTTGGCGTTTCATCTCCTAGGGTTAGGGATTTTGATGTTTAGGGTTTTCCATTGTTTCTCAATAATAAAGAGGCCTTCGAGCCTCATTGTAACATAGCTCAGAGGCTAGTAGCCACCACATATCTTCTCAGAGATAAGATACCAGCGCCCTAGCTAGTTTATTTCCATTCTGTCTGTAAGCATATTTCAGTCATTTATTATTAATGAAATGAATTTTTATTTCTGTTGCATCTCTACGTTTATGTGTATTTCTATATTTCATTGTGTTCCTACATAAATCAAGATCAGTGAAGGCCCTGGATAAATTCGTTAACATTTTCTACTTGTTCTTCAACTGTGGCCTCTACCACCATTGGTACTTCTGGGACCGCCTTGTATAGTTTTTGGATAACTATGTGAACTTTTTGCGCTATCTATTCAACTTCTTCCTTCTCCTTCAAGGCTTTGGCAACCTTTGTTTCAGACTCAAATTTGACATTTAAGGATTTCTCATCCTTTCCTTCCGCTTCACTCTTTTCTATGATGGATTTCTCTGCCTATTCTTCTTCTTCTCCCTTCACCTTTTCTGTGAATTCCACTTGTTGTTCAACTTCGCACTTTTCCTATAGAAAAATGGTGTATTTTATGTATAGTTCTACATTTTGTAGTTCTTCTTTGTCCAGCTCGCTGACTACAATATCTACCTGACACCGTATTTCTTGTGTGATCCATGTTTGGAAGTCCTGTAATACTTCCATTGGCATCTGGGAGACGATCAAGTCCATGTGACTTAGTGATTGCAACTTCTCCTATACTTCGACGTATGGTAGCCCAACGATCTGTACTAGGAGTTTGAGTATTGTGCGTTGTGATACCCCTATTCATACTTCCCCCGCTATGTCTTTTTGGGTTGTGCCTGCTCTTGGCGCCGATGATAATTGGACTATCTCTAGTAACTATTGTAGCCTCGAGCATTGATCCTACACCTTCATTTGAAGTGCTTCTTGTTCCTTTGTCATGTTTTCAAGGACTTCTTCCATGGCATCCCTTAGACTCTACCCAATTCGAACCATGTCATCTTCTGTTAAGAATAGACAACTTGAAACTTTTAAGACTTTTTCTTTTCTGCGCGACTGATCCTGTGCTCTGGTCCAGTCATTTCATTCTTTTTTGATGTGAGGTTTGTGGAGGTTGATCAGTTGGCCCTATTTCTGGTGCATCCTCCATATCATTTCCTTTATTAGTGCTCTCTACACCATTTCCTGGAGGGTTCATTTCTACATCTATGTGTTGTGTTGCTTCAANCCTTTTGCTGGTTTTTTCCAGTTTGGTTCCTAATATTGCATGCCCAGCTGGATGTCTTCCTCAGTTATCTTGTACTTGGTTTGGAACCATTCCTCCTGTGGATCCTTCTTGGATTTTATATACATGTGGTGTCTATCTGCATGAAATTCCATGACTGGGCCATGTGCCTCCACCAGCTTTGGCGACATGCACGGTGCATTCTGGATACTCTGTCGAATTATTTCACCATAGAGAAAAAAATCTACGTTGGTGTCCATATTCCTCCTTTTGATTGTTGAGAACCAATTTTTTTTGTATTCTGTCGATGTGCATAGATTCCCCCTTAGTCCTAAGAATTGTGTGTTCTCTAGTTCTGCCCATTTTGTGAAGGAAATCAAGATCAATATCCAGGAGTAATGAAAATCCATCCCCTTATCTTGGGATTCTATGCAGTTTAGTAGGAATTGGTTCAGTATGAAAGGGGCCTAACTCATTATAGTGCCCTTGACACATTGCTCTGCGACCACTATTACCCATGTTGGGACTTGGTATTTCCTACATTTACGTAGTATTTTTCATGCTAGAATTTTTGTGGCTACTTGAATTGTGAGGTTGCATATTGTTGGCACATCCAAACTGCACATCCCTCTCACCATGCAAAACCTTGTTCGCATAGCCTCCCACAATGCTCATTCGGTCTTCTTGTCTGCATGTAGTGTTGCAGGGTCTTTCCCCTAGGTTGGAAGCCCAATGATTCATTCTATAAGGTTTGCATCAATCAAAATTGGCCTATCCATCCACATTTACCCCCCATGTACACAATAGAGGAGGATTTTGACACAGACATTGATTTCATTGTTGTGGCCGAAGTGGGGAATGTCAAACAAGTTAAGGAGGTTTGCATTCTACAATCCTTTAGCCCAGACCTTGACCACTGGTATGATCTACTGTGTACATGGACCTAGTTGGAGTTCAAGGTATTCATGAGGAACAAGTTTAGGGAACTTCACCAAATTGGTAGTGTCATTATTGACATATTTCAGCTGAGCCACTTTCCCTAACATGTCTTTGTCGATGATGACTGCCTATGGAATGTATGGTTTCACCATCCTATAAAATGGATTCCTCTGCATCATGACTGGTGGGGCATTATCCTCCCTTGGTGGTATATAATCATGAGGAAAACTTGACAGCTCAGGTGAGGAGGCGCTCGAGGTTTCCTCAATCTCTAGTTCGGCTGCGGGAGCCCTAGTTTGACTCTTTCTTGGTACCACTGTTGTTGCTCCTGCGGCTTTGGGCGACGCCATCTCTATAGTTACCTTGACTCTAGTATTTCTTATCGCTATGTGTTTCTCTCTATCTCTATGCTATTGGTTCTCCTCAGAATTTCTAAGTAACAATGAGTTGTGTTTGTCAAGCTTGACGGATGTTATGCCCTGTTTTCCAATTGTACAAAAACCTTCGCGCCTTCCCCCCTGTCTTGACCACCTGTAGTGTGAAAGGTGCTAGCATTAATGGAATTTTATTGACAAACCCATTAGTAGATTTCCGTCGTGTACTGCCACTCAGTCATGTGTATCGACGACGTTTTGTTTTTACTCCCTGTCATTACGATGAGGACTCATGGAAGCTGTATACGTTGTGATAACTTATGATTTATGGCTTGTCCTTATCCATCCATAAATTTCGTTTCCATATTTTTTGTACTTTAAAACTATCCCTTCACATGGAAAGGTGTCATTACTATCGCATACCTTACCATTTTTGCATCGGGTTTCCCTGGTTGGCGTAGTTTCCCTTGCCTGCGTAGTTTCCATTGTTAATATGTATGCATGCGGTTCTTCCTATTGCACAACTTGTCGACCCTCTTGATAGAGTTTTAACCGACTATCATTGAATCTTCCTTTAATTTCTACTCCATTAAGTGTTTTCCATTGCACAACACCTGCCTCTTTCAGCCCTTGGATCATGTATGGTCCTAACCAGTGCATGCGAAACTTCCCTAGGTGATGCATTAAATTGCTATCATATAGTAGTACCAAGTCGCTTACTTGGAGTTTTTTCGACTTAATGTCTCTTTCATGCCATTCTTTTTCCATTTCTTTTTGCACTTGTTGATGGAATCTTATGGAAAATCTATCCTCCTCAAGTTGTACCAGTTGAGAGAGGTGTTCCTATATTGTTCTTGAATTAGATAGGTCTGTGATAGCTACAACTTGCAGGCTTGGTACAATAAATTCCATCGGCATTACTACCTCTTGTACATATACCAACCTGAAAGGTGTTTTTCATGTTAACTTCTTACTGGTTGTCTTGTATGCCCATAATACTGTAGGGACTCTTAAGTCCCCATCATCTCTTCCCACGTTGCATATTTTTGTTATTGCATTCTCTAGGACTTTGTTGAATGCTTCCACTATGCCATTAGCCTATGAGTGGTACATCATTCTCTTCTGGTGATGGATTTTTAATTCTTCGGTAAAGGATGCTATGGTTTTATTGATAAAGTGTGTTCCTTGATCACTCATCAGCGTTCCAGGACATCCAAATCGAGTTACTTTGTTTTCAAAAAAAAAGTGCACGACAGTTTCTGCTCTGCAATCCATGACTGGCGCAACTTCCTCCCATTGAGTTAGATATTTTTGTTGTTGTAATGATGTACCTCTCTTCTAATATTCTTGATGGTGGGTTAATTACTCCAATGAATTCAATATCCCACTTATCAAAATATTTTAATGTAACCTGTGGGTTCAATGGAATCATGTCCCTTTTGGATGGTTTTCCAACCCTTTGACAAACATCACATGTCTTACAATATTACTTTGCATCCTTGTGGAGTATAGGCCACCATAAACCTACAAAAAGACCTTCCACACAATGTCTTTCCATGCGTAATTTCCTCCTACTATCCCATCGTGTGCTTCTACCAATATAATTAGCATTTCGTGTTCGGCTACATAGCGTCGTAGTATTATATCTACACCTAGTTTGTAAAGGCTTCCTGCAATTAGTTGGTAGTCCACATTCTTCAATACCAACTTCGTTTTGTGGGAAACCTTTATGTCCGAGGAGGCCATTCCTGTACTGAGGAACTATACAATATCTATAAAATAATTGTCTACCATCTTAATGGAGAATAATTGTGCATCTGGAAATCTATCATCCAGGTTTCCTACCTCTTCTCCCGATAGAATGCATGACAAGTGGTCTGGAACTCCATTAAGTTTACCCGGTTTTACTACTACTTCGAACTGGTACTCCTGGAACAATAGGAGCCATCTGCAAATGTCCCCCCCTCAAAATTGTCTTGTTGACCAAATATCTCATCACAAAATGATCTCTATACATCTTAAAGTGTAAAACTAGTAAGTAGTGCCTGAAATTTTGCAACGCACAAACCATAGCGAATCCATCACGTTCTGTTGTGGTGTAATTTTTCTACATTGTTGATAGTTTCCTACTTACAAAAGAGATTAGATGATATATCTCTCTGTCACTTGGCTGTGACAATATCATGCCCAATGTTGTTGATGATGCATCCACATGTACATGAAAGTCCTTGTTCCAATACATAAAAATCAATATCGACGTAGTTAATAACTTTTGTTTCAGTGTATCGAGTCATTTCTGGCAGTCATCATTCCACTGGAACTTCACGTCTTTTTTCAACAATTTTTCCATTGGGGTTGTAATCTGCACGTATCCTTTGATAAATTCCCTGTAATACACGGTATGAACCGATGTTGTGCGTAGCTGTTTGACAGATGTGAGTGGTTGTAAGTACATAATAACTGCAATCTTTGCGGGATCAACTATCAAGCCTTGTTTGCATACAACATGTCTCAATAATATTCCAAATGGTGCACAAAACATACACTTGTTTAGGTTTAAGGAAATCTGATGTTGTCTACACTTATCTAATTTAGTCTTAGTAATTCGACATGATCTCGTAAATGGATAAATACAGTCCATTCATCCAATTAAACTTCAATAAACTTGTGAATGAACTCCTTAAACACTGCAACAACTACTTTGGAAAACACCGTAAGGGCGTTATTTAACCCAAATGACATTACTCTTTATTGAAAACTTCTCGATTCTGTTGTGAATGTAGTCTTATGTCTATCCTCCTATGCAATTATGATCTGATGGTATCTTGAAAAAACATCTGTGAATGAATAGGGCTCTTGGCCACTGACGTTTTCCATTACTTCGTCTATAAATGGTGTTGGGAATGGATCGTGCAAGCATGCATCATTCAATTTCCTCAAGTTGACACAGATTCTTATACCCCTTGTTTTCTTTTCCTAGACTACTATTGGACTTATCCATTCTGATTCCTCTACCGGTTCAATAACTTCTTCTTTCAACATGCGATCTATTTATTCCTTGAATTTTTATTTATATCTCGGGTTCAATCTGTGGGGTCTTTGTTTTACTGGTTTAACTCTGAGTTTCAATGGGATCCTTATCTCCCCTAGCTCACCTGCTATCCCTTTCATCTCTGAGAATGTTGTGGGAAATAAGTCTTGATATTCGCATAGTAGATCGACTATCTTTTCTATGGTTTCCTCATCCCAGTCATCTCCTATCTGTGCAAACTTAGGGTCTTCCTTTGTTTCAATATTAAATTTACGTGTCTTGAATGGCTGTGCATATGTTGTAGATTCCAACTCTCAACCTTCTATTGTCCATTACCCCTCTATTTCTTGTACCTGGATGTTGCGAGGATCATCATCATCCTTATCTGCTTGCATCACATTATAACATTCCAATAAATTGTGAACCGCCATGGAGGCGTTCTGTGTGGTGCATATGGATATTACTTCCATTGATTCTTCTTCAATGAAGATTTTCTATTTAATTGCCTATAACACTCCACTTATTGGGGCCGACTCACCCTTAAAGGCAAATGTTACCTAGAATCATTGAGTTATGTAATCCCATTAAGTTGTATCTCTTTGCATCTCTATTTCTAAGTACCAGTTCTTGGGAATGGTATCTAGGGTATGTATAAACCTGTGTGTCCATTCTTTCCTTAGGACCAACATCCACGGTTTTTCACACTACGCAACATGATATATTGGGTTTCCTTCCTCGGTATATTTTTGCGTCATGACTCCCTATTTGATATTAAATCTTATCTGGATTAGTATCCTATACTATTTCCAATATTCCATGGTGCCTTTGTGTGTCACTCACCATCTTCCAGGGGTGGCTCTCAAAACAACATCCAATGCTATCAACCTCTATTACTCGGGTACATGTGCCTGAAATTTTTGTACGAATGTTTTTATATCTATCAAGCTGTCATACTTGGGTGGGTTGCACATTTCTATTCCAATCCACTGTATTGACCTTGTAATGTGTGCACATCGTTGTGATGAGAATTCATGCATCCTCTATTGCCAATTTTCCAAGCCTGCTTCAAAGTTTGATGTACACGAACTAATGCTTCGCCAACTCAGTGTGTCATCCATGGTGGGGTTAACCTAGTCGTTTATCCTTGCAGTCACATTTTACAGGTGATTGATTTCATCACCCTACACTGGTTCTATGTACCACCTTCCTTCTTTTGGGTCTAAGGGTGCAGTCACCTTCAGGTCATCGAATTCAAATATCATCCCGTGCCATTTCAAGTTGATAATGGATTATTTATCAAAGGCCCATTCCAATCCCATTAATGCTAGATATGATTGGTTTTCTTCCACAATATTAATAACCTCAAAGTCTGCGACACTGCGCACTCCATGTATATTCACATGTATTCATGTTAATCAACCAATACGTACTATTTTGTACTGATTTGCTAGTCTCAATTAGATGGGTGACCATGCTAGTTTTGGTTTCCTCATCATCTTCCATGTCTTCTTAGATTGCATGTTCACATTGGAACTTAAGTCTAGGATCACATTATCTATGTGGTATTCTCCAATTTGCATGTTGAATCTGAATTCTTCGTTGGTTATTTTCTTGTGCAGTAGTTGGTTCACTACTTTCTTTTCAGTAGGGATTGCCTTTCCTTGAGTGCAGTGATTGATCCTATATCATAATGTATGCAATTCCTTTTCATATTCAACCAACTCTAAGAAACTCCTCAAAAATTTTCCTAATGTGCTTACCTTCTCCAATGATCCTTTGGTCATGACCTGGTCCTCAGTGGGATGCATATTCCCCAGAGGTGGTGTAGCTAATGTGGATGTTGTCAAGTCCTATCGCAAGAGTTATTTCCTTTCTTGTTTATAGGTTTCCTTCTCTTCCAGTGGGTCAAATGATCATGTAGGTGCTTTTGATTTCTTTACCCACGACTCAACCGATGTCTTGGTGTTGATTGCATCCATCCCTTTTTTGGTTCCTCTGCACGTAACGACCGCTAGTTTTGGTCCTTTGTCTCGTATTTCAGGGGATTTCTTTTGAATATTTGTGTTCTGGTTCCCTTTGGCCTGCCATTTTTCCAGCAGTTGTGGGAAGTCCTCTATCACATGTTCTAATGCTTGAAAATAAGTACATGTTGTGCAGGGATTTTGGAAATCCTACACTAAGTGTCTTGGCTGGTTACAATTATACCATACTATGGGGCCTCTTCCTCCTCTTCCAAATTTTTTTTGACCTCGACCCTGATCGAATCCTCCTCGATTTCTTTGATTAAATCCTCTTCAAGTATTATAATTCCCTCCTCCTTATGTCACAACATTCACCTCCTGAATCCTGTGCATGTATTTCATGCGCTCCCTCATTATATCAAATGCACAACAATCTTTGTATTCATGTCCCAATGATTTTCAAAAGATACAAAATTTGCTTCTTGGGGTATGCTAATATTTATGTAAAGTTGGCACTCATAGGGGTTATGTCCCCACTTCTTGCATATCTTGCAGTATCCTCCTCCTAGTAGCGGGTTTCGTGCTTTGGTTTCTAAGTACTGTGTAAAGGATGGACACTCATCTTTGTGGTGACCTTCAGTCTTGCATTTGATGCACCATACCTGTTCCCACGTCTCTTTTCCCTTTGTTATTTCTTCCAACTGAATTGTTAGTGCAATTATTTAGTTTTGTATCTACGCCATTTCGTTGTTGTATCCGACCAGACAGGCTTCCAATTTCATAGAATTTCCAATGCCTTAGACTGTGACACAACCTTTTGATGTATTAAATGAATGTAGATCTGAGGTAACAAGCCTGCAATGAACCACTCTCTATGTTTCTAATTGGGTATTTGAAATTTTAACCTCCCCATCAGATATTTGAACCTATGATCAAACTCCCATACTGACTTAGTCTATAAATGCTTCATCTCCTTGAGCTCAATAATGTACTGTGATTCAGAATTTGGTTTATTAAATTCTTTTAATATTGCTTGTGTAATCTCTAATAATTTCCTTGTTTAACCCAATGGTGTAGTACTTTGGAGCTTTACGTACGATACTATCGTGCTTCCTCTAAAATTTGTGGCTAGATGCACAATCTTTGTGCTCTAATATGAGCATAGTTTTATTTATAACTCTGCACCTGTGGTACAAAGACCCTGAGAGGGTCTCCATCAATTGGTATCAGAGCACAATTACACTCTCTGAATTGGGAATTGTGGAGTTAGTTTCTTCATTGAAGCAAGCTAAAGACAGTGGGATTCTACAATAAGGATATTTTGTAGACAGAGGTCATTACAACCAAGTAGAAGCAAACAAGGGATGCTAATAAGATAAGATCTTAGAACAGATCTTGCGGGTATAGATGTTTTTATAATTAACTTTGTGATTGCAGGTAGCAGTGATGGTGAATACAACATGAGGACTGTAATAGGGAACATAGGAAGTTCTTGAAGATTTTGGTAAGGAACCTATTACACCTATAGATTGAAATAATGAGAACAATAGGAGTTTCCAGAGAGAGTGTGAGAAAAAGTGAAGAAGTTAGGGAAGATAAGAGGAGTACTTAGAGGGTTCTAGTGGAGAGAAAAAGTTATTCCAAAATATCACAACTCAAGAGGAATCTTGGTGAGGTATTAGGTGGCAATTAGAGGAGACTTTCGATAGAGGCTTGATGCAGCTCATAGTGGATTGGGATATGTTCACAAGAGAAGGGATGAAATTAACTATTGATGGTCACTATGAAGGTTTAGGGAGAATCCATAACAAAGGAAATAAAGATGCTCAATAAAATGACATGAAGAGAATGAGTCAAGAAGATATTGACAGATAAATGGTTGAGTTACGAGTACAACTCAATTACTTGAGATAACTGCTACAAAATACAATCGAGCAAAACCAAAGACAAGGATGGAATCTAAAGAAAAGAGTCAAGTGAATTGTGATGAAATTATTTTCAAGGAAGTTGAGGAGGAGAAATTCAATTATTTTCAATTATTTGCAAGCTGAGTGATTGGATGAAGAAGGAGAAACTCAAAGGATCTGATTTTAGGCAGAGGTCACTAGCAGAGGAATAAGTTCACTTTTGTGAACCAAATAAAGGATCATTACTTGAAGAAGATGATAGTAAATATAAACATGAGGATGTGCTGACAGAGAAAGAAAATGAGGCTAAGGAGCATTATGTTTTTAAATATGAAATTTTGTGTATGTTTGCGGGTGTTGAAGAAAGCAAAGGCAGGCATACTAAAAATTATATCACACGAGAAGAAGACACAACATTGTCTCATGAGGATGATCAATACGTAAGTCACTTCTTATCAAGTGATACAACTATGGAGGAGAGGTTGCAGTGACTTGTTGTTGCATCAAACAAAGAAGAGTTTTTAGTATAACACTCAGATATGGAGCTCACATATTTTGAAGGAGAGATAAGAATGATTGAGGATTAGTTTATCAATCCAAGGATTGATAAGGGAGATTGTATAATGGTTGCAAGTATAGAGTGTTAAAACATTCTTAATTGCAACATTGAAGAGGCGAGGGTTGAAGATTTAATTCAAGATAATTTTTAGGATCAATAGGGAGTGCCTTACAATAGGGGCATAGATAAGGACAAGATAATTAATCCTAGAGATATAATTCAAGTTTCCACAATGAATTTGGAAATGAAACCAATTATCTCAAATGATTTTTGGAGATATGGAAAAGGAGAAATGCAACAACCAACCAGAGAACAACAATAAGTTTGCAACATCATGTACCACTTAGATGATAGACTGGACATGGAGATTGAATAAATGAGGATGTTGATGGTGAAGATGTCTCAGAGAAGACATGATAAAGCAAATAATATTTACATCAATAGAGAAAATGGACAGTTGCAGGTAGAAACAATGCAACAATACGATGAGGAAAGTAAACGACAATATAAAGTATGGGACCCAGGAGGACTTTAGTGGCAGAACTCATGATAAGTAGATTATGAACATTTTTAACCTTGGGAGTTTGATGTAGGATAATTTCACCTCCAAGATCAACCATATTGATTAGACCTAGGGGTCTTGAAGTTTACTAAGGCAGTGGGTTCCCTAAAATTTGAATTAGGGTAATTTGACATGGTTTAGTTATATTCTAGAAGGATAGGGTTTGTTTTCCTTATTTGAGGTATAAAGGCCTAATTGAGAAATTAATTAAGGTTAGGTAGTGTTGGCGTGTGTGTAGAAAGGTTCAAGACCCTAGGTTCAAGGTAATTAGTCCAATAAAACCCTACAAATACCGACCCTTTTGGCATCACTTGTGAGTAGGCAAAGTCTCACCCGAGGTATCCTTATGGGGATTGAAGGAACCAAGATTCTAAAATGGTGAGGAAAAGAAGGGAGGCATGCTTTTTCATACCTATAATAACCTTTCATGCACTAGATCCTAGTTAACCTGACCTCGTTACTTAATTTTATATGCATATCAATCTATATTCTTGTTATTTAGTGGTTTAAACATACAATTAGGTTACTGGGCATAAATATATGAACATTATCAGTAAATATAACATTCACCATAGTAAATGTAGGAAATAACACCATACATACATGAATTAACACAATACAAGAATAAATAACCATTCAACAACTTAATTCGATACAGAGTTACAATGGTTCACCCCCTCCTGTGCTACGCCCACAATAGATTTTCTTCTTTATTATATTTATGGCATTCTGGTTGTGCTATAATAGATGTTGAATATAATTCCTATGATTACATTCATGGGTTCTTTACACAGAACATCTTATAATCACAAAAACTCCTCAAAATTCCTCTCTGCTTCCTTTGTTGTTGTTGCTCTAATTTCTGAACTTTTCCTCCTCTTTTACATATTTTGGTCCCTCTTTTCTCAAGTTTTCTTGCTAGCTCATAATGAGTTGGCTACCACTCATGCTCAACTGGAGATAACTCATTATGAGCTGGATACAACTAATGCTCTAGTGGTTTTCCTGAATTTTGCGCTAGCTTTTTCTTCATGTCCCCCATTTTCTTTTCTTTCCTCTTTGTTCTTTCTTGATCCTCTTGATCTTCTGGATCCTATGCTTTTTCTCAGTGTGTCATCTCTTCTTTCTATACTCTATCTAACCTTCCTTCCCAATAGGCCCCCAACACTCACCTATGGCTTATCCCAAGCCACTTAGGCTTGTTGTGTCATTATCTTCCATGTCTGAATGAATTTCTGGAGGCTCGCATTCACTGTCTGTACTACTGTTGTGATTTTGGCTTCCTTGTTTACAATTTCCTCCATTTTCTGCGTTGTCAAGATATTTAACTTGGCATCAGTGTCTTGCGCTGCTAATGTTGTGCTGGTTTGCATGGTAGCTAGTTCCTCTAGTACTCTGATTGCCTCGTCCTGTCGCAGTCACAACTCTTATGTGATCCTTCATTGTTTTTATTTCAGTTGTTCCACTGCAATGTGTAGTTTCCAGTTATCCATTAGTGATGTCATTCTTTCAGTTGGTGGGAGAGTATTTGTGCACTCAGTGGATTGAATTGCTTTTTCCTATGCAACCCTTATTTTCTCATCCAATGCTTGCATCTCTGGGGTGTTCGTCATGCCTTCCCACATGCACGTTCCTCATTCACATATCTTTATACACTCATGCTCTAAGCTTTTAATCTCCGCCATGACTATTTGCGCAATCCTTTCCCTTTGTGCTCTTTCTTCTAGTGGTCTCCCTGGTGTTTTGCTCATGACCACTTATGTGATCTTCTTGTGAAGGCCTTGGATAACCTCACTAATATTTCCTACTTGTTCTTCGACCATGGCCTCTACCACCATCGATGCTTTCAGGACCACCTTGTATAGTGTTTGGATAGTTTCATGAACTTTCTTCGCTATCTATTTATTTTCTTGCTTCTCCTTCAATTCTTTGACAACCTTTGTTTCAGCCTCAACTTTGTCATTTAAGGATTTCTCAGTCTTTTCTTTCTCTTCACTCTTTTATATGCTGGATTTCTCTGCCTGCTCTTCTAATTCCCCCTTCACCTTTTCTGTGAGTTCCACTCGTTGTTCAACTACACACTTTTCCTATAACACAATGGTGTATTTTCTCTGTAGTTTTGCATTCTCTACTTCTACTTTGTCCACCTCATTGGATGCAATATATACTCAGCACCAGATTTCCTATGTGATCCCTGTTTGCAAGTCCTGTAATACTTCCATTGGCATTTAGGAGATGATCAGGTCCATGTGACTTAGTGCTTGCAATGTCTCCTATACTTCGGGGTCTGGTAGCCCGACTATCTGTACTGGGACTTTGAGTAATTTTCATTGTCATACCACCGTTCGTACTTCCCTCGCTATGCCTTTTTGGGTTGTGCCTGCTCTTGGGGCAAGTGCTAATTGGAATGTCTCTAGTAATTGTTGTATCCTCGATCATTGATCCTACACCTCCATTTTAAGTGCTTCTTGTTTCTTTATCATCTCTTCAAGGACTTCTTCCATGACATCCCTTAGCTTATATCCAATTCGATCCATGTTGACGTCTATTAGGGAATAGACAACTCGATGATTTTGTGTCTTTTTCTTCTTTCGCAAGGATGAACCGGTTCTCTGGCCCAGTCGTTTCTTTCATTTTTGATGTGAAGTTTGTGGAGTTTGATTAATTGGCCCTGTTTCTGGTGCTTCCTCCATATCATTTCCTTTATCAGTGCTCTCTGCACAATTTCCTGGAGGGTTCGTCTCTAGATCTATGTGTTGTGTTTCTTCAACGTTCCTCCCTTGCCAGTCGCATCCCCTTCTATTGGTATTTTCCAGTCTGGTTCCCAATATTGCATGACCAGTTGGATGTCTTCCTCGATTATCTTATACTTGGTTTGGACCCATTCCTCCCATGGATCCTTCTTGGATTTTATATACATGCGGTGTCTATCTACGCGAAATTCTATGACTAGTTCGTATGCCTCCACTAGCTTTAGAGATACCCACGGTGCATTCCGGATACTTTGTCAAATTCTTTCACCATAGAGAAAAAAATCTACGTTGGTGTCCATTTGCCTCCTCTTGATTGTTGAGAACCAAATTTTTTGTTATTTTGTCATTGTGCACGAATTCCCCCTTAGTCCTAAGAATTGCAGGTCCTCTGGTTCTTCCCATGTTGTGAAGGAAATCAAGATCAATATCCAGGAGTATTGAAACTACATCCCCTTGTCTTGGGATTTTGCGCAGTTCAGTAGGAACTGGTTTGGTATGAAAGGGGCCTAGCTCATTGTAGTGCCATCAACACATTACTTTGCGACCACTACTACCCATGTTGGGACTTGGTATTTCCTAAATTTACGTAGTATTTTTCATGCTAGCATTTGTGTGGCTATTCAAACTATGAGGTTGCATATCGTTGGCACATCCAAACTGCGCATCCCTCTCACCATGCGAAACTTTGTTCGCATAGCCTCCAACAATGCTCATTCGGTCTTCTTGTCTGCAAGTAGTGTTACAGGGTCTTTCCCCTGGGTTGGAAGTCTAATGATTCATGATATAAGGTTTTCATCAATCAAAATTGGCCTATCCAGCCACATGTACCCCCCATGTATGCAATATAGGAGGAGTTTTATGCAAGCATTGATTTCATTGTTGCGGTCGAAGTGGGGAATTTCAAACAAGTTAAGGAGGCTTGCGTGCTCCAATCCTTTAGATAAAACCTTGACCACTGGTATACTCTATTGTGTACGTGGATGTAGTTGGATTTCTAGGTATTCATGAGGCACAAGTTCAAGGAAATTCACCACGTCGGTAATTTCATGATTAACATATTTCAGTTGAGGCACCTTCCCTAGCATGTCTTCATCGATGATGAATTCCTATGGAATGTATGGTGTCACCATCCTATAATATGGATTCCTTTGCAACATGAATGGTGGGGTGTCATCCTTCCTCGATGGTATGTAATCATGAGGAAACCTTGATGGCTCTGGTGAGGAGGCGCCCGAGGTTTCCTCAATCTCTGGTTTAGTTGCAGGATCCCTAGTGAGAATCTTTCTTGGTACCGTTGTTTCTTCTCCTACAACTTTGTGTAGTACTATATATGTTGTTACCTCGGCTCTGGTATTTGTTATTGCTATGTGTTTCTCTCTATCTTTATGCTCTCGGTTCTCCTTGGAATTGCTAAGTAAAAATGATTTGTGTTTGTCAAACCTGACAGATGTTGTGCCTTGTTTTCCAGTTGTGCACAAACCTTTGCACCTTCCCATCTGTCTCATCTGCCCGTAGTGTAACATGTGCTGGAATTAATGGTGTTTTATTTCCAAATTCATCAGTATATTTCCGTTGTGTACTTCCACTCAGTCATGTGTATTGATAACATTTTTCTTTTACTCCCTGTATTTATGGTAGCTTTATGATGATGAATTATGGCAGTTGTATGCATTGTGATAACTTCTGATTTATGGCTTGTCATTATTCATCTGTAACTATCATTTCCATATTTTTTGTACTTGAAAACTATCCCTCCACGTGGGAAGGTGTCATTACTACCGCATACTTGACCATTTTTGCTTTGGGTTTCTCTGGTTGGCGCAGTTGCCCCTGCCTGCGTAGTTTCCATTGTCAATCTATATGCACGTAGTTCTTCCTATTTCACAACTTGTTGTCCATATTGATAGAGTTTTAGCCGACTATAATTAAATCCACCTTTCAGTTCTACTTCATTAAGTGTTTTCAACTTCACAACACCTACCTCTGTCACCCCTTGGATCACGTATGTGTTGGATTACTTAGGGGGGGGTGAATTAGTAATAGAAAAATTATAATCCTTTTTAAACCAAATAATCCATGTTTTATATCAATGTAGAATTATCATCCAATAATGAGTAATGAACAAATGAAAAATCATACACATACATAGTACACCAGTGTTTTATGTGGAAACCCAAAGCGGGAGAAAACCATAGAATGATTTTTCTTATATGTCTTGAAGAATTACATTCATTGGAAGCACCAACTTCCTTTGTTTTCCAGCTGAAACTGGAAGGAGGATCCAAACCCCTAGTTTCTCAGGCTACAACTCAAGGGAAGCTCCAATTTCCCAATTCTCTGTCTACAACTAGAAGGAGGCTACAACCCCCTATGTTCTCCGGCTACAACCGGAAGGTTGCTACAACCACCTGTCCTTGCTCCATCCAGCCGCCCTGAAGTAGAAGTAGAATGATGGAACCACTGTCACACGATCACTGTGATAGATACCACTATAAACCTGTACCAATAAATCTAAACCATGCATCAACCTGTACCTTAACCTGTACCATAAACAAGTGCATCAACCATGCACCAACCTGTACCATAAACAAGTGAAATCAACCATGTACCAAGTATGTACTAAT
This sequence comes from Picea mariana, assembly GCA_032191745.1. NCBI lineage: Eukaryota > Viridiplantae > Streptophyta > Pinopsida > Pinales > Pinaceae > Picea > Picea mariana. The sequence continues at coordinate 22,467 of JASDQU010011128.1, read as the reverse complement.
CGTTTATCAACTACTCATCAACTATGAGTCATCAATATGTACCAAAATCATCAACTATACACCTCATGTATGTGCCAACTCATCAACTACTTGTCTCAACCATGTACCCAACATGTACCTTAACTAAAATCCCTGATCAATTTCATCAT
>JASDQU010011128.1:10710-21289 GCA_032191745.1 Picea mariana | reverse complement strand
CATACCATTATCCATCAAACAAACTTGGATCCATTACCTAAACCTGGGTTCTCCAACTTCTCATGGCCATAACTCTCTAACCATGAGGAGTTATGTGACATTTCACATACCACCAGAAATGGAATGAAAATAAATATACATATAGGATAGTTTCACTAACAAATTTACTGACCTTCATCTCATTATTCCACAAATAAGAATGGGTTCTCTAACCATACTTCTATGATAACTTAATCCACAAAGCGTCTTCCCGTGAAGGCTTTCACCATAAGGGGTCCACTTTGGAGTTCATCCATTTGTAATTATTATCAACCATGACAAGAAAATAATGATTCATCTTTACATCAAACAAAATTAGGTCCATTACCCAAACCTTTGTGCTATCAGGCTTTCTTCAAGGGCTGACATCAATGACAACCAACCTTAATCAACATTATGGTCCTAACCAGTGCATGCAGAACTTCCCTGGATGCTGCATAAACTTAATGTGTCTGTCATGCCATTATTTTTCGCTTGATTTTTTCACTTGTTGATGGAACCATGTGGAAAATCTATCCTCCTCAAGTTGTACCAGTTGTGAGAGGCGTTCCTATATTGTTCCTGAATTCGACAGGTCTATGATAGCTATGACTTGCAGGCTTGGTACAATAAATTCCATCGACATTTCTACCTCTTGTACGTATACCAACCTGAAAGGTGTTTGTCCTGTTAACTTCTTACTGGTTATCATGTAAGCCCATAATACTGCAGGGACTCTTAAGTTCCCGTCATCTCTTTCGATGTTGCCGATTTTTGTTATTGCATTCTCATGGACTTTGTTGAATGCTTCCACTGTGCCATTAGCCTGTGAGTGGTATGACATGATATTTTGGTGATGGATTTTGAATTATTCGGTTAAGTATGCTATGGTTCTATTGATAAAGTGTGTTCCTTGATCACTCATCAACGTTCTAGGACATCGAAATTGAGTTACTTTGTTTTTGAACAAAAAGTGCACGACAGTTTTACACTGCAATCCGTGATTGGCACGGCTTCCGCCCATTGAGTTAGATATTATGTTGTTGTAATGATGTACCTCTCCCCTAATATTCTTGCTGGTGGGTTAATTGGTCCAATGAAGTCAATATCCCACTTATCAAAATCCTATAATGTAACATGTGGGTTCAATGGAATCTCGTCCCTTCTAGATGGTTTTCCGACCCTTTAAAAAAAATCGCATGTCTGACAATATTCCTTTTCATCCTTGTGGAGTGTAGGCCACCATAACTCTATGAAAAGAACTTCCACGTAGTGGCTTTCCCTATGTAATTTCCTCTTGCTATCCCGTTGTGTGCTTCTGCCAATATAGTTGGTATTTCATGTTCGACTACATAGCGTTGTAGTATTTCGTCTGCGCCTAGTTTGTATAGGCTTTCTGTAATTAGTTGGTAGTTCGCATCCTTTACTACCAATTGCATTTTCTGTGAAATCGTTATGTCTGAGGGGTCCATTCCTATACTGAGGAACTATACAATATCTATAAAATAATTGTCTACCATCTTAATGGAGAATAATTGTGTATATGGAAAGATATCATTCAGGTTTCCTACCTCTTCTCCCGATAGAATGCATGAAAAGTGGTTTGGTCCTCCATTAAGTTTAACTGGTTTCACTACTACTTCCGAGTCGTACTCCTATAACAATAGGAGCCATATGCAAATTCCCCCCCCTGCCAACACTATCTTGTTGACCAGATATCTCAGTGAAAAATGATCTGTTTACATTTTAAAGTGTGAACCTAGTAAGTAGTGCTTGAACTTCTGCAATGCGTAGACCATAGCTAATCTCTCATGTTATATTGTGGTGTAATTTTTTTCCGTTGTTGATAGTTTAATACTTGCAAAAGATATTAGATGATATATATCTCTGTCACTTGGTTGTGACAAGATCACGCCAAAAGTTGTTGATGATGCATCCACATGTACATGAAATTCCTTGTTCCAATCTGAAAAAATAAATATCAACGTAGTTACTAACTTTTGTTTCAGTGTATCGAGTCCTTTCTGGAAATCGTCATTCCACTGGAACTTCGTGTATTTTTTCAACAATTTTTCCATTGGGGTTGTAATCTACACGTATCCTTTGATAAATTTCCTGTAATACCCGATATGAACCATTGTCGCGCGTAGATGTTTGACGGATGTGGGTGGTTGTAAGTCCAGAATAACTACAATATTTTCAGGATCAACTATCAAGCCTTGTTTTCATACAAGGTGTCCCAATAATATTCCAAATGGTGCAAAAAAAATACACTTTTTTAGGTTTAAGGATATCTGATGTTGTCTACACTTATCCAAAATTAGTCTTAGTAATTCGACATGATATCGTAAATGGCTAAATATAGTCTAGTCATCCAAGTAGAATTCGAGAAACTTGTGAGTGAACTCTTTAAACACTGCAAAAACTACTTTGGAAAACACCGTAGGGGCGTTCTTTAACCCAAATGGCATTACTGTGTATTGAAAACTTCTTGATTCTGTTGTGAAAGTAGTCTTATGTCTATCCTCCTGTGCAATTTTGATCTTATGGTATCTTGAAAAATCATATGTGAATGAATAGGGCTCTTGGCCACCGACATTTTCCATTACTTCGTCTATAAATGGTGTTGGGAATGGATCGTATAGGAATGCATCATTCAATTTCCTCAAGTTGACATAGATTATTATACTGCTTGTTTTATTTTTCGGGACTACTACTAGACTTATCCATTCTGATTCCTCAACCGGTTCAATAACTCCTGCTTTCATTATGCGATCTATTTATTCCTTGAATTTTTATTTATATCTTGGGTTCAGTTTGTAGGGTCTTTGTTTTACTGGTTTAGCTTCAGGTTTCAGTGGGATCATTATCTCCCCTATCTCACCCATTATCCCTTTCATCTCTAAGAATGTCGTGGGAAATAAGTCTTGATATTCGCATAGTAGATCGACTATATTTTCTATGGTTTCCTCATCCTATTCATCCCCTATCTTTGCAAACTTAGGGTCTTTCTTTGTTCCAATATTAACTTTGTGTGTCTTTACTGGCTGCAAATATGTTGTAGATTCCATATTTGGGCCTTCCACTATCCATTCCCCCTCTATTTCTTGTACCTGGATGTTGCAAGGATCATCATTGTCCTTATCTGATTGCGTCACATTATAACATTCTAATAACTTGTGAACCTTCATGGGGGCATCGTGTGTGCTGCATATGGATATTACTTCCATTGATTCTTATTCAACAAATATTTTCTGTTTAATTGCATGTAGCACTACACTTACTGGGGCCGACTCACCCTAAAAGGTAAATGTTACCTAGAATCATTGAGTTATGTACTCCCATTCAGTTGTATCTCTACGCATATCTAGTTCTAAGTACAAGTTCTTTGGAATGGTATCTAGGGTATGTATAAACATGTGTTTCCATTCTTTCCTTGGGACCAACTTCCACGCTTTTTCAAACTGCGCAACATAGTCTATTGGGTTTCCTTCCCTAGTATATTTATGCGTCATGACTCCCTCTTCGGTATTAAATTTTATCTGGATTAGTATCCTACACTGTTTCCAATCTTCCATGGTGCCTTTGTGTGTCTCTCACCATCTTCCAGAGGTGGCTCTCAAAACAACATCCAGTGCTATCATCCTCTATTTCATGGGTACTTGTGCCTCAAATTTTTGTACGAATGTTGTTATATCTATCAAGCCATCATACTTGAGTGGTTGCACAATTCTATTCCAATCCACCGTAATGACCTGGTCATGTGTGCACATCGTTGTGTTGAGACTTCATGCATCCTCTACTACCAATTTTCAAGGCCTTCTTCTGAGTCTAATGTACACAAACTGATGCTTTGACAACTCGGTGCACAATCTGCGGTGGGGTTAACATAGTCATTTATCCTTGTAGTCACATTGTACAGGTGATCGATTTCATCACCCCGCACTGGTTCTATGTACTGCCTTCCGTATTTTGTGTCTAAGGGTGCAGACACTTTCAGGTCACCGACTTCAAATATCATCTTGCACCATTTCAAGTTGATAATGGATTTTTTATCAAAGGCCCATTCCAATCCCATTAATGCTAGATATGTTTGGTTGTATTCCACAATCTTAATAACCTCAAAGTCTGCGACATTGTGCACTCCATCTATGTTCATAGGTATTCATGTTAATCAACCAATAGGTACTATTTTGTATTGATTTTCTAGTCTCAATAGGATGGGTGACCATGCTAGTTTTGGTTTCCCCATCATCTTCCATGTCTTCTTAGATATCATGTTCACATCATACCCTAATTCTAGGATCACATTATCTATGTGGTATTCTCCAATTTCTGTGCTGAACCTGAATTCTACGTTGGTTCTTTTCTTATGCAGTAGTTGGCTCACTACTTTCTTTTCAGTAGGGATTGCCTTTCCTTGAGAACAATGATCGATCATAGAGAATAATTTATGCAGTGCATTTTCATCTTCAACTAACTCTAAGAAACTCTTCAAAAAATTTCCTAAGGTGCTTACCTTCTCCAATGATTTTTTGGTCATGACCTGGTCCTCATTGGGATGCATATTCCCCGTAGATGGTGTAGCTAATGTGGATGTTGTCCAGTCCTATCCCAAGAGTTATTTCTTTGCTTGTTTACAGGTCTCCTTCTCTTCCCATGGGTCAAATTATTGTGTAGGTTCTTTTGGTTTCTTTACCCATGGCTCAATCGGTGTCCTGGCATTGGTTGCATCAATCCCTGTTTTGGTTCCTCTACGCGTAATGACCACTAGTTTCATTCCTTTGTCCCATATTGTGGGGGATATATTTTGAATATTCGGGTTCTGGTTTTGGTTCCCTCTGGCCTGCAATTTTTCTAGCAGTTTTGGGAATTCCTCTATCGCATGTTCTAACACTCGACAATAAGTACATGTTGTGCAGGGATTTTGGCAATCCCACGCTAAGTGTCTTGGTTGGTTACAGTTATACCATACTATGGGGCCTCTTCCTCCTCGTCCAAAGTTTATTTGACCTCAAACCTGACCGAATCCTCTTCGATTTCCTTGATTAAATCCTCTTGGAGTAGTATACTTCCCTCCTCGTTCTATCACAACATTCGCCTCTTGAATCCTGTACATGTATTTCATGTGCTCCCTCATTAGATAAAATGCACGACAATATTTGTCTTCATGTCCCACTGATTTTCAAAAGCTATAGAATAAGATTCTTGGGGTATGCTAATGTTTCTGTAATAAATGGCACTCATAGGGGTTATGTCCCCGCTTCTTTCATATCTAGCTATCCTCCTCCTGGTAGCAGGTTTGGTGTTCCAGATGCTAAGTACTACGCAAAGGATGGACATTCATGTTTGTGGTGACCTTTAGTCCTGCATTTGATGCACCATACCTATTCCCATTTCTCTTTCCCCTTTGTGATTTATTCCAAATGAATGGTTAGTGCAGCTATATGGTTCTGTATCTCCGCCATTTCGTTGTTGTCTCCAACTAGAGAGGCTTCCAATTTCATAGAATTTCCAATGACTTTGACTGCGACGTAACCTTTTGTTGTATTAAAGGACTACAGATCTGAGGTAACACGCCTGCAATGAACCATTCTCTATGTTTCTAATCGGGTATTTGAAATTTTAACCTCCCCATCACATCTTTGAACCTATAATCAAACTCCCATACTGACTCAGTCTGTACTTGCTTCATCTCCTTGAGCTTAGTAATGTACTGCAATTCAGACTTTGGTTTCTTAAATTCTTTTAATAGTGCTTGTGTAATCTCTAATAATGTCCTTGTTTGACCTGATGGTGTAGTACTTTGGAGCTTCATGTACCAGACTAACGCACATCCTCTAAAATTTGTGGCCAGTTGCGCGATCTTTGTGCCCTCATCGTGGACATTCTTTGCAGTCCATATGGTTTCACATACAAATAAATATTGTTCTGGATCCTCTGATCCAATTCCTTTGAACTTTGGTAATCTTAGTGTATTATCTACTCCTTCCATGTTATTGGGTGTAGGATCCCTTCCTCGTGATGCAAGTTGAGTTTGGTTACCTTTACCGCTACCAATTATGTGGCTACTACTACTCTAACTTCCTTTGGTGATTACAAGTGCTCTAGAGAGATCTTTGAACGTTGTCTCAGATTCAGGTGATGCATAAGAGGTTGTTGTTTCGAACCAAGAATCGAATCGGAAATGACTTACTAGTTCTTTTATGACCGAATTGAACTGGATATATTCATCTTCTCCCTCTGTTTACTATAATTCTATGATATGGATGTCTGCTCAATGTTCTGGGTCCTCACTACGCTTCTCTCTCTCCCCAACTTCATTTCTCAACTTCTTGTACCTTCTCCCACTGCGCATGACTCCAAATTTGTCTTCTCCTTTTGATATCCCTTCTTATTTCTCTTGCATTCTCAATCTCCCTTTCATCTTTTCATTTTTCTATCCTCAATTCATCTCTTGGTCAACAAAACCTAGTCCCTCCATGTGTGTAAATTTCTTTAGTTATTTGACTCCATTGTCATCACTTCTTTGTCACATAGCAACATTTTTATCTAGGTAGCTAATGAATTTATGAATCTTCCTCACTGACCCTTAAATAAGTCTCTTTCTACAACATTGTAAGCCTGGGTATAGTCTATGGAAAATTATGTTACGTAGCCTCCCAAGATACAGTCCAACCAAAATTCAACTATGCGGGATGTTCTATTGTCTACTGCGTCCACTCATATCACTAGTTCAGGAGTCTAGTTCTTTGGTGCAACAAGTCTTTGTCCGCCAGTATTTTCCAAGAATCTTTCCATCCATTCTACTAAAATATTAGGAAATTCACCAAAAAATACCTAATGCAAGTTTGTAAACATATACCTTTGTATCCATTGCTTATTCTTTAATTGTGGGTTTTTATTCTCCTTCTGCGCAAATTCTTGTTCTTTTTGTTCCAACCATTTGATTATCTCTTTCCTCCCCAGTCTCCAAAACATTCCCTCACTTTCATATTCTAGGTCCTAGAAACAAAACCATTTGTTGGCACATGCGCAGGAAGGTTGAAGACCCTAGGTTCAAGGTAATTAGTCCAACAAAAATTTACAAATACCCACCCTTTCGACATCACCTGTGAGCAGGAAAAGTATCACCTGAGGTATCCTTATGGGGACTGCAGGAACCAAGATTCTGTCACAACGAGGAAAAGAAGGGAGGCATGGTCTTTCATACCTACATGACCCTTTAACACACTAGATCCTAGTTAAACTGACCTCGTTACTTAATTCTATATGCATATCAATATATATTCTTGTCATTTAGTGATTTAAATACACAATTAGGATAATAAGCATGAATCTGTCAACATTATCAGTAAATATAACATTCATCCATAGTAAAGGAAGGAAATAATTCCATACATAAATGAATTAGCATAATTCAAGCATCAATAACCATTCAACAACATAATTCGATACAAATTTACCATGGTTCACCCCCTCCTGGGCTACTTCCAAAAAATATTTCCTTCTTTATTATATTTATGGAATTCTGGTTGTGATTTGCACTACAATAGATGTTCAATAAAAATTCCTCTAATTACATTCATGGGTTCTTTACACAAAACATCCTATAATCACAACAAATCCTCAGAATTCCCCTATACTTTTGCTTCTTTCGCTGCTCTGATTTATGAACTTCACCTCCTCTTTTACATATTTTGGTCCCCTTTTTCTCAGGTTTGCTTGCCATCTCAAAATGAGTTGGCTACCACTCATGCTCAGCTAGTGACAACTCATTATGAGATGGATACAATTCATGCTCAACTATTTTTCCTAAATTTTGTGCTAGTTGTTTCTTCCTGTCCCCCATATTCTTCTCTTTCCTCTCTCTTATTTCTTGATCCTCTTGATATTCTTGATCCTACTCCTTTTATCTGTGCATCATCTCTTCTCATTGTTCTCTATCCAAACTACCTTCCTAACAAGTAGATTATCCTATGTATGGAGGATTCGATTGTAAAGTATGAGAGTACTATTGTGGGCATTAGTTGCATAATATTAGGGATTAGTTGATCAGTTGGAAGGAGACCTTACATGATTAAAATTGTAATCCTACGAGCATCATGGGGATGGTGGATGTGTGTGTCAAGACAAAGAGTGATAAATTGAGTGTGTAAGAGTTTGGGTGTGGCCGAAAGGGCCAATTGAAGGATGATTGAATTAAATCAAGCCAGAAGGTGAGAAGGTCTTATGTAGTCTATGTGAAGATTCAATCAATAGAATATTTATATGATTATTTTGTGTTCTGGTGTACTAATGAACGATATGTTGAGATAGTAATCATTCTTGGTTTCAAGAGTGGTTGTGCATAGGCACGATCGAGTATTTTTGTAAGTTTGGACAAAATAAAATTTAGAACCACCGTCGATCATTGATCACTGGAAGGATCAATGATCCAAATCATGCCAAGTGACACTCACAAAGAAAGAAATCTTGATCATTAGATCAAGATCAAGATAATTCCTTACCATTATTTCCAAGGTCAAATTGACGAGCAATAGACATATCGTAGGTTTTATGATACAAGGGAGTTAGAGAAGGATGAGGATCTATGCATGAAGGAGATCAACAGTTCTCATGCTAGATTATAACAAAAAGATCAACTCAAATTAGATCTGGGACAAAGCCACCAGATCTACAGTTAAAAACCTAAATATTCTAGAGTGGATGTTAATCTATGACCATTAATTATTAGTGAGATCAATGGTTCAAATCCTTTCGAATCTTCGACATCGTAAGAAGGGAGAATTCCCGAAACCTTTTGGTGAATCAATGTTTGATACATGTGGAGATCATTCGTTGAAGAGGAAGATCAATGGTGCTATGAAGTGCAGCAAAATCATTATGGATAATATATCAAGACATCCATTCATCCAATAGATCAATGGTTCATAGGAGATCGGATCAAAGAAGTTGCTCAAGAGTTAACACATCAGATCAGACCAGTGGAAGAAAAAGCGTAGGAAGAAGTCTGATAGTCCGATATCAAAATACATCATCACATGTATGCAACCACTCATAGGGTGACATGTGACCCATTAAGGAGGTGACACATGTTCGGGTCCATTTGGCAATTGGAGCATGTGAAAATCATGGATCAAGTTGGCATGTGGCATCCTAGTTAGCATCGATACGTGGTAGATCCACATCAATAGATCCATGTGATTGGATGTCACGTCATATAGGATCAAGTTCATGTGAGAGCTATGCAAGTTAGAACCTCTGGTGATATGGTGCCCGATTTTCGTCATGTCGACTTAAAGTTGTCCATAGAACAAGCGACACATGGTTGAGAAGGTTCCAAGGTACTTAGGGTTATGTGGGGACCTATGTCTTGCATGGAGTTTGTGTAAAGGAAACGTTGATAGTTCATAGTAGAAAAAGGATATTGATGATGATCGGGTCCTTTGTATTGACCATTGATATTTGATCAATGGACAAGGTTATATATTCCACTGAATTAGACGAGAAAGGAGCAAGTTCATGTGTTTTGGAAATTCAGTGATCTAATATCTGTGCCCATGGTCCCAACCCATGGTCACATGTAGATGGGTGCCTAGAGTTCAAGCACTCGGGAAATAAGTGTAGGGTTTTGAGCACTTGGTCGCATAGAGGATTCGTGCCAAGGTTTGAGCATTGTGGATAAGAACCGAGAGACATGCTGTAAGAACTAAGGATTTTGGGCTTGAGGTTAGAATTGAGAATAACTTGATAATTGAGTTGAGTAGATTTTTATTTATAACTCTACACCTATGGGTACAGAGACCCTGAGAGGGTCTCCATTAGTATGTTCAGGTTGACAGAGCGGAATTTGAAGAAAAAATTCCCCTGTTGCAAGAATTGAAGATACCATGATGTTTTTGGCTTTTGCATGCTACAAAAAATTCAAATTCTACCAAATGGATGTCAAATAAATTTTTTTTAATGGTGACCTTGAGGAACAAGTTTATGTGGAGCATCCAGAAGGTTTTATACTAAATGAGAAAAAGGATTATGCCTTTCTCTTAAAGAAATCATTGTATGGGATAAAACAGGCTCAAAGATCTTGGTATTACAGAATCGACAGGTATCTACACCAACAAGGATTTTAAAAGGGAACAACTAATAACAACTTATACATCAAGGCTGAAGGAAATGACATATTAATTATTGAAGTATATGTTGATGATATTATTTTTGGTAGTAGCATTGAACTAATGAGTAAGAATTTTTCAGCTACAATGCAACAAGAGTTTGAGATTTCCACGTTAGGAGAACTCTATTTCTTTCTTGGCTTACATATTTGATGCAAACCCCCTACCTCTCCCAGGGTCTATGCGACCTCCAGTCAAGGATCAATTAACTATGAGTCAAATTAACTCTTGGGGCTTCTGCTGAGCCCCAATTTGGTTTTACATAGGTCCTTATTGGCTCTCTGTGCAGGTTCTTTGAAAACCCATGAGTGCTTCCCTAATGCTTTTTTTTCTTCAAACAAATCTAAATGACAGGAAATAGCTCCCTCCGTTATGCCCCTTTCCTC
>JASDQU010011127.1:105673-119488 GCA_032191745.1 Picea mariana | reverse complement strand
GGCCATCCATCTCATTATGAGGATGAGGGTTGATCTTAGCCCTTAATCATTTTGGAGATAAGGTTTTCACTTGCTCAATGGAGAAAAATAAGTCGACTTGGTGGCTGGGCACATTATTCACTTGAGAGAGGGTGGTTTTCAGGAGAAAGAAGAAGATTTATCAAGGGTTTGCTAGAGGAAGTTTATAGAGAGTACGAAGGGGATTTTAGCAGATGGATCGACTTCATATTAGCATTTTGCAAAGGATGAAACTTCAGATTTGAAGAGAGCGGTATAGGGTGACGTAGAGGTGATGTAGGCTACTGTACGAATTGCACGAGGCTAGCTTGCTGGGATGATTTGTGTTGCTGGGTTGGATTTGGCTTGGAGAAGGCCATACGGCTGCTGGGAAGTAAAATCACTGGGGTCTCCTAAGCCATAGTTTTAGATCGATCTAATCTGTAAGATATCTCTATATTTTCTGCTACATTAATAAAATCCACAAACAAAAGAACATGTTTTCCCATATTGATTTTTTCTCGGGGTTATTTACCCAAATATATTTGTGTCTCTCATGGTTTTGATTGTTGTTATATTCTTCATTGTTGATCATATTTTTTTTTTTCTGTGCATTTAAAATTTGTGAAGAAACCTTGTTGTAGCCACAAAGAACAATTTGAAAAATTTAAATTAAACTACAGAAATAATTTCTGAGTGAATTATTATTGAAAATATTGGTTCATTTTGCTTGGTTTTAGAAATTTCACATGGTATCAGAGTAGGTTTGTTGAAATAACAACATCATGTTTCAGATTTGAAAAAGAGAAATTCATATCTGCAAAATAAAAGTTCAGATCTGCAAAAAAAAGGGTTTCTTACAACACAAAATCAGTAAGGCAGCATAGGGTTTGAACAAAGAATCATTTTTAGCTATGGCCATGAGTTTGAGAATGGAAGATAGGCTTTAGGGTGCTCAAAACGTTTCCACCTAGAGGGAAAGGTTTACTATGATCTTGAATGTAAATGATTTCCTTGAGCACGTGGATAATAATGCAGCAAGTCCTACAGATGCAACATTGTTGGTAGACTGGAAGAAGGGTGAGGCTAAGGCTAAGAGAATACTCCTTGATGGGGTAAATTATCACATAATCCCTCACCTCATAGGGAAAAAGTCTGCCAATAAGATGTGGGCTGCCTTGAATGACCTTTACCAGAGTAAAAATGAAAACATGGTGATGGTGCTTCAGGAGAGATTGAGAAGTACAAGATAGAAAAGGGGGAAGGTGTGGTTCACTACCTTACTTGGCTTACATAGACCAGGGATGGGCTAACATTAGTAGGTGATAATACTGAGGATTCCAAGTTGGTGCGTGTGGTATTGGATGCCTTCTTGAAGTCATGGGATGTGTTCGTGCGTGGAGTTGTGTCTCGAGAGAAAATATCTAATTGGCAACGGTTATGGGATGCTTTTGTTCAGGAAGAGATTTTCCTTGGTCAGGCGATTGGATCATCTACATAACCTCAAGTTGTGGATGAAGAGGGTTTGGCTCTCGCTAGTAAAGAGAAGCGAAATTCCAAGAAGAAGGGCTCCGGGAGTGGAGTAGGTGGAAAGAAGAGGAACATTGATTTTTCAAAAGTCAAGTGCTTCAACTGTCACAAGCTTGGAAATTTTTCCTCATAGTGTCTTGAGAAGAAAAAGAGTAAGACACAAATGGCAACCTCAGCAGGTGTAGAGGAATTTTGTAAAATATTTGAGGAGGATTTATGCCTTGTTGCATGTATGTCAAGCTCAACTACTTCGAGTGTGTGGTATCTGGAAAGTGGGGCCTCTTGTCATATGACAGAGAGTAGAGATTTCTTCAATAGTTTGTAGGAGGGAGGTGTGAACCTTCATATTGATCTAGGTAATGATGCACACTATAAGGTGCAAAGCATTGGTACAATGAAATTTCATATGGAGTCTGGTAAATATCTCCGCTTTGTTGACGTGTTATATGTTCCTAGTCTTACCAAGAACTTCATCTCGGTTTCTACCTTGGACGAAAAAAGGGTGTGAGGTGACCTTTCATGGAGGGAAGGTGTACATTATACAAATTGTCTCTACAACCAACATGAATATGGAGATTGGGGTTCATGGTGAGAAAGTGTACATGTTACAGTTTGAGTCAACAAAGGCATTGGTCAACAATGTCACCGACTTGGGAGAGTTGTGACACATACGAATGACGCATCTACACCATGGTGCATTTGGACACTTGAGACATGAAGTCATAGGATTTCCATAGTTTGCAATAGAGAAGCATGACCCATGCAAGGGTTGTGCTATGGGAAAGTATGCAAAAACATATTTTCCATGTAGTGAGCATAGGTCCAAGGGGATATTGGATCTAATACAGTTTGATGTTTGTGGCCCGATGAGTGTACAATCATTTAGTGGCTTTAGCCACTATGTGATATTTTTTGATGAATACTTTAGGAAGACCGGGATATACTTCTTGAAGACCAAGGATGAGGTATTTGATAGGTTCAAGGAGTTTAGGACTTTATTAGAGAACCAGACTGGGAGGAGGATTCAGGTGTTGAGATCAGACGACGGGGGTGAATATACCTCCAACGAGTTTGTTGAGTACTATGCAGCAAAGGGGATTAAGAAGGAGCTCACCGTTCCTTACAATCCTCAGTAGAATGGAGTGGCATAACGTGAAAACATGGCCATTGTTGGAGTAGTGTGTGTGATGATTCATGATCAAGGATTGCCAATGTTCTTGTGGGAAGAGGCATGTTGCACAACTGTATACATTCAGAACATGAGTCCCCATATTATACCGGGAAAGTTGAAACCCAAGGAGGTTTTTATAGGTACGAGGCCAGATGTGAGTAATTTACGCATATTTGGGAGTCTATGTTATTGTTATGTCCCTTCAGAGAAGAGGACAAAGCTAGACCCAGGAGAAAAGGGGATATTGGTTGGTTATAGTGAGATCTCCAAGGCCTACTGCATCTTTGTGCCAACATGCTAGAGGATTGTGGTATGAAAGGATGTGCATTTTGAGGAGGAGTGAGCCTTAAGGAGATCCAAAGATATGCCAACATAGGTAGAGGACCAACATGGGCATGAATCGAGGGTGAAGAATGAGAGGTTACAGACACAACAAAGTTTAGGATCACACAGACAGTCACAAGGTACATGTACAGGTGTTGATAGAGATATTAGTGGAGAGGACAGTCAGGGGATTGATTAGGAGGATGGGAAACATGAGGATGCTCCACAAGAGTCAGATACTAGGCCACGATCTAATTGGTACAAGTCCACATTTAGTGATTCCAGACAGGTTGGGCCTCCTGAGAGGTACATGAGACCTAGTAGACCACCAGAGAGATTCGACTACATGGAACTCATGGCAGATCTTATAGATGTTGAGCCTTCCACTTATGAGCAGGCTGCACAACATGGAGTGTGGCAGGAGGCCATGATGGAGGAGTATGCCTCCATTATGAAGAACGATGTATGGGAGGTGGTGCCTGGGCCTGAGGGAAAATAAGTGGTTGGTTCCAGATGGCTATACAAAGTCAAGCATGCAACAGATGGAAGCGTGGAGAAGTATAAAGCATGCTTCATGGAAAATGGGTTTTCATAGAAAGAGGGAGTCAATTATGAGGAGAATTTTCCCCTAGTGTCCGGGTATTCATCCATTCGAGCAATGATTTCATTAACAACATAGATGGGTTGGAACGTTCATCATATGGACATGAAGACTGATTTCCTCAACAAAGTTATTGAGGAAGAGGTATATTTTAAGCAGCCTCAGGGGTTTTAGGTTGGTGAAAAAGAGACACATGTGTGCAGGTTTAGATGAGCCTTGTATGGGCTCAAGCAGGCACCTTAGACATGGTACTCAAGAATAGACAACTACTTGAGAGAGATAGGTTTCCAACGGAGTGAGGCTAATCCAAACCAATATTTTCTAACAGGTGAGGTGCCTCTCATACCATTAATCTATGTTGATGATCTCTTTCTTATTGGAGATGAGCAACTGATTATAGATTGCAAGGGAAACCTTGTAGCAGAGTTTGAGATGAAAGACCTTGGGTTGATGCATTACTTCCTTGGTATAGAGGTTTGGAAACAGGATGGACACTTCTTCTTGGGATAGGGGAAGTATACTTTGGAGATCTTGCACAGGTTCAGGATGACATATGGAAGGCCCATGTACATGCCTCTAGTGATGAATTGGAGGAATATTGATGTGTCTAGTTTAGATACAGTTGACCCCACTATATATCATCAGTTGATTGGGTCACTCATGTATCTGGTCAACTCTAGGCTAGATATCAGCTTTGCAGTTAACTCCTTAAGTCAATTCATGGTGGACCCTCATAGAGTGCACTGGATAGCTGCGAAGAATGTGCTTCAGTACTTGAGAGGTACAATGGAGTATGGGCTGTTGTATGAGTGTTGTGGTGGAGTGAGACTAGCAGGTTTTACAGATGTTGATTGGGAAGGATGTATAGAGGACAAGAGGATCACTTCAGGTTGTTGCTTCAACATTGGATTGGACATTACTTCATGGTTCAGCAGGAAGAAAAGATTAGTGGAATTCATCTCTATTGAGGTAGAGCACATGGTAGCTAGTTTGGCAGCATGTGAGGCACTGTGGTTGATGAAGTTGTTCTTTGGACTATTCGGTGTGGAGTTGGAGGCTACAATGATACATTGTGAAAATTAGAGTGGCATCAGGCTCTCTGATAATTATGTGTTTCATGATCATAGCAAGAATACATACATCCACTATCACTTCCTACGAGATTCTGTGCCGAAGGGGGCTGTGAGGTTTCAGTACATTAAAACCGATGATTAGATGGGAGACATATTTACCAAGGAACTGAGAAGACAAAAGTTTGAGAAGTTCAGATATAACATGGGGTTGGTGTAGAATCCCTTCTTCATTAAGAGGGAGTGTTGAGAAGAGTAACTCAAAAGGTATTCTTCCATGTGTGGCATCCTAACATGGTAGAGGACAATGAACTTAGCCAAGTTGATGTGTTAATCTCTTTCCTAAAGTTTACTTAGGAAAAAGTCACATAAAGGTGTTATATTTTAATGTTGACTTATTGAACATTTGTTTTATGAGGTTAAACGTGAAAATAATTTAAATGATGGTATTTTAATCTTGGCCATCCATCTCATTGTGAGGATGGGGTTGATCTCATCCCTTAATAATTTATGAGATATTGTTTTCACTTGCTCAATGGAGAAAAATAAGTCAACTTGGTGGCTGGGTGCATTATTCACTTGAGAGAGGGCGATTTTCAGGAAAGAGAATAAGATTTCTCAAGGGTTTGCTGGAGGAAGTTTGAAGAGAGGATGAAGGAGATTTTTCATAGGTGTATCGAATTCATCTTAGCATTTTGCAAAAGCCGAAACTTCATATTTGAAGAGAGTCAGATAGGGTGATGTAGAGGTGACATAGGCCGCTGTACAATTTGTGCAGAGGTTGGTTTGTTGGGCCGATTTGTGTTACCGGGTTCGGTTTGGCTTGGAGAAGGCCGTATAGGTGGTGGGAAGGAAAATCACTAGGGTATCCTCATCCATAGTTGTAAATCTATTTGATTTGTAAGAGATCTCTATATTTTCTGCTGCATTAATAAAATTCACAAACAAAAGAATGAGTTTTCACATATTGGTTTTTTACTGGGGTTATTTACCCAAAAAATATTTGTGTCTCCCATGGTTGTGATTGCTATTATATTCTTCATTGTTGAACATATTTATTTTTTATGCTATGAATTTAAAATTTGTGAAGAAACCTAGCTAAACCTAGCTGTAGCCCCAAAGAACAATTTCAGAAATTTAAATTAAACTGAGGAAATAATTTCTGAGTGAAATATTGTTGAAAATATTGGTTCATTTTGTTGGTTTTAGAAATTTCACACACTTCCCAAAAATGAAAATGATGTAGGGATGTGCCCCCCCTCCAAACAAAAAACTAGGGAATGGTGTAGATGAAATCCACACTGACATGTTCAAATTGGGGAAGACAAGTGGTGCACTGGTTACAACATGATACAATCCAATACCGTATTTGATTGATTGAGTCCAAACTGTATTTGATTGATTATTATGTTGGAAAAAAAGACATAAAGATATCTAACAAAGCAATAAAGGAAGATTCCCTTCCTTCAGACTTCAGAGAGAGTTGCTTGACTTGGAGGGAGTAAAAAACAAAATAAAATGAAGACAGAGTTAATATCCTCAGCAGTCCAGAGGAAGACATACAATATTCCAACAAATTCAGCTACTCCAGTTGATATAACCAGAGATATTACAGTGGGGCATAAAAGGCATGCCTAGGATCAAAAAMAATCTGCTAGAAGACATAGAGACATACAAGTCCCTCAAGGGACACCTTGAGAAAGAAAAAGAGTTTTCAAATCTATCCTTCAGTCATGATCCACTTCATTGAAGAAACAAAAAGAGAAATAAGTATGGCAAGATGCCATAACATAAGAATACAAATGTATCTTAAAGAATGGTGTATAAGATATTATTTAGAAACCAGAAGGGAAGTCTATGGTAACTTCCAAGTAGATCTATAAGAGAAAGGATGAAACTAACAGAAGTGTCAAGAAATACAAATCTAGAGGAATCTCACAAACATAGGGAGTTGTCTATGATGAGATACTTGATCTAATAAGACCGATACAATTCCATCCGTACTACCATCCATGAGTTGGAAACTATATCAAATGAATGGATTCTTGATGAGTTTGGGTCTCAGAAAGAGTATTGCTGATCCAAAGCCTATATTACTATAGTGTTGGTGACGAGAGCATGATTTTTGATGACTTATTCAAAAAGCCTTGTTGTTGAAAACAAGAAAGCTTTGACTTCTGATTTTTTGAGATGAAGGATTTGAGTATGATGCACTACTTCTTGGGACAAGAAGTATGACAAAGGACCAATGATATTTTCTTAAGTCAAGGAAAATATACAGTGGGAATATTAAAAAAAGTTCAGTATGACAGAATGCAAAACCACCATGATGGATTTGAAGAAAATGAATGATGATTATTCAGACGGGAGTGATCCATAGCTGATTGGACCATTGATGTATCTGGCTAACACCAGATCTGATTCATGCCTTGTAATGAATGTGCTTATACAATCTATGAGTCAACTGAGACAGACTCACTTGATAACAATAAAGCATATATTAAGATATGCCCCCAGTGTGAACTTGAGTTTGCATGATATGCAGATATAGATTGAGTAGAGAGTACAGTGGACCGGAAGAGAACATCCAGTTGTTGTATTACCATAAAAGTTGTCATGGTTTCCTGGTGCAACAAGAAACAAAATCTCTGTGGCCTTGAATACCACATAAGTAGAGTATTTATCATTGAGTGTGCAAAGTAGTATGGCTTCACAAGCTTCTGAAAGATTTACTTGATCATGAGATGGATCCTATGATGATAACTAGAGCTGTGTGTAAATCTTTTTGAGAACCCCGTGTTTCATGATAAATCGAAACATGTTGAGATAAAAACATCATTATATCAGAGATATGATGCAGAGGAAAATAGCACACATGCAATACCCTCCTACACGAGCAGATTGCAGACATCTTCACCAAATTAACTTGGTGAAGAATACCTCCCTAGTTGAGAGGGAGTGTTGATGACTACAACCAAGAAAAATTTCAAATTACATCCATGAGAGACTTGGCATGATGAAGAATTCCTCTCTAGATGAGAGGGAGTGTTGATGATTGGAGCTATGCAAGACATTCTCCAGGACACAAACCCGAGAGAGATCCCATGAGAGGGGTGTGTTGTTCCTATCTGAGATAGAGTTGGAACGTAGAGATGGCCTCCTCCTTACAGAGAGTTGAGAAGAACTCTAGATGATTCTCCTATGTAATGCAGTGAGAAAGGAGATCTGTAGAGTTGGACGTGCCTGTGGTTGAGCACAAGGTGAATGTGTGAAATCCAAAAGTGCTAGGTGCATCATCATGAGAACATGAATGAAGATGATGTATGAGCCTCCTCTGAGTAGAGAGTTGATGATAAACTCTAGATGAATCTTCCGTGTAATGCAGTGGGAAAGAAGATTTGTTGAGTGGATGTGCCTGTGGACGAGCACATGTGAACGTGATCCTAGTGGTTGAGCACTAGTGAAGAAGTGGTTCTTCTGTGTAATGCAGTGAGCCAGAGATATGGACATCCCTATGGATGTGCCCCTAGTGGATGGGCACTAGTGGGTGTATAAGATCCCTTGCTATATTGTTCAAGAGTAAGACCTATATGTAACCCTAAATGTAATGTAAAGGGTATAGGTTGGCCCCACCTTAATGTGACTGGTAATTAATTTAAAAGATAATTAATCTGGTTAATATTAATTATATTATAAGATAGAGAGGTTGGCCCTACTGTGCCAATAGACACTTCTGTTGACAGGTTCAGTCTAGTATAAGTAAAGGTAAATTCCCCATTGAGGAATCATATCTTTCATGTGAGTTTGGAAATTTCAACAAGTACACTTTCTTGGGAAAAGTGCGCACCTCTCTTGGGCACTAGTCTTCTAGGGTTTGAGCACCCTCTTGTGTGCTAGGTTTTATTGGTGGTGAAGGTCTTTCTCTTGAAGAATATAACAAAGGATTTTGGTTGGGTTTTCTTCCCTTGTTGAGAAGGGTTTCCGAGGATACTTTTTGTGTTCTTGTGCATGGTGTTTCTTCTTGTGATCTTGGTTGATGCAACATTAATGGTTATGGTTAAGTCAACTGCTAAAATGGAATGAACTTCATGTTTAACCTTGCTCATAAAAAAATGAAAAAAATGTACCCTAGCGAAGATAAACACAATCTTGTGTTGGTCTTTAAGACATATTTGAATTTGATTATAACTGGGAAAACCATCCATAAAAGAGAATATTTCGCTTCCATCACACTCATTGATAATTTGATCGATGAATGGAGTGGAGTAGTTGTCCTTAGGACAATCCTTATTCAAATCCCTAAAGTCTATACACACATGAATGGTCACTTGTTTCTTGTTAACATGGACTGGATCAGACACATATTTAGTCAAGGGAATCATGTAGATAAAGGCATCCTTGTGTAGCTTTTCTACCTCTTCCTTGATGGCATTCTCCTTATGAGGGCTAACTGATCATAGTTTTTGTCGAATAGACTTCACATTTTCATACATTTTAATCTCATGCTCGATAATTGTGGGATCCATCCTCTGCATTTCTTCAAAGGTCCAAGCAAAAATGTCACGATAGTATTTGAAAAGAGCATATATGTTTGAACCTTCTAAAGAGAGAAGTTTGCTCCAATCAATACATTCTCGAAAGTATTGGGTTTCCTAGAGATGTTAATTGGTATAGCCTTTGAAATGTTTGCCATGTTTCCCTCAACATAGACATCATGTGTAGAGAGGGGGCTTGCGTACCAATGAAACTATATAGATGTTATGATACCCTTCTCTTTGAATTCCATTTTGCTTAACTCGAGAAGAAAAAATGACTAGTGATGCATGTCCTTCCAAGGTCTCTCAGTGCAAGTCATAGCTTCCAATATGGCTTCATCAGAAGGTAAATCCATGCCCAAGGAATCTATGACAGAAGCAAGTTCGAAGGCCCACATGAGCAAAGTGAACTAGTCATGCTCCTCCATTAATGAAGAAGTGTGGTCAATGTATGTAGAGGCCATTTGAATAGCTTGATAAGCACTCTTTTCTACAGACAAAGGCATAAACACTCTTGTATATTCGTATTCCTTTACTGAAATAGAGGGATCCTGTACTACCCATGGGTCTTCAAAATATGATGTTTTAAAATAAACTTCTACAACCGTGGAGTCCATAGTGATCAATGAGATCACATACACATGAGAAGAGTCAATATATGATATGGGAGAAGGGAGGTTAAAAGTTCCCATCAGTGCAGGGTACATCCCAACATCCACATTCTTGCTAGTCCTTGTAGAATTATCCATGAAAGAAACATTAGGTCTCAACGAAGAAGCTAGATCAGGTTTACAAGAAGACCACTGGTCTATCTTTCTCTGCTGAGAGAAACATATCATTTGCAAAATCGAAGAGACCACAACTGTCATAGCATAAGTCCAACTATGACATAAGAGGAGATTGTAATCCAAAGGAGCATCGACAACCTCTACCTGCACGATCACAATCTTACACCCTAGTTGAATAAGGAATGATGTGATTATTACATGAGGTCTGAATGAGTGCCCATCAAAATATTTCAACATCGTTAGCAAAGGGACTATCTTTGGGGAGTCGAGGGATTACCAACACGACAAGGACATTGCTCAAGTGAAAGCTCCTTTGTCTACCACAGTCCTAAATATGTTTATTCCATGAGATGAAATTTGAATATGGAATGTGACATAGTGGGGAAGTCCCGACTTTGAATTATCCAGTTTGAAAGTTATAAGTTGAGATTCTATGGGATCAAAAGCACTAATAACTGATAGAAATTATTTTCATTGCATAGGGTAGCTCTAGAGAACCTCCAAGGTAGACACAACTCATGGATCTTGGGCCATATATTCAATAATGCTATAGTTTTGAGCTTCCCGAGAATTAGGTTATCCATCGACCTTTTCAACATACCTTTTGGAAGGTGTGGCATCACATCAATTGGCAATTTCTCTATGTGAATAAGGTTTGGTAGCTCGAACATGGACCCTTCTTTTCTGTTAGATAAAGCCTTAGGGACATCATAATTATGAGTTCTAGTCTGGACATTTATGTCTTGTTTTCACATGAACATGTTTGACAGGTTTCCCCCTTATGGGATTCCAACAACCATTTGGCGACCTTGTGGAGGAAAAAGGTTTTTTAAGACATCGGGTTGCTGGTGAGCATCCTAATGTGCCAACAATCATTGGGATTCCTCCAACTTGGGACATTGGTGAGTAGGATGGTCGTCCTTACAAAGCTTGCATGGAAACTTCACCTTCTTCTTCTTCTTCTTACCCCTACTAGCATTGTTATTCTTCACATTATTCTCATTGACCCCTTTCTTGTTTTTGTTTTTCTTCTTTCCTTCGGGTTGCTAGTTTCTCTTTAAGTTATATGTTTGAACAATGTGGATATCTTAGGATTGAATGGGACTAGAGCTACTAGGAGCATCTTGTGCAGCCACAAGAAAATTAGAATACAAAGATATTTGTTTCGTCTGGTTCAAAACTTGATTCTCTACACCAATTTTCCAAAGAACCGATCACACCATCAACATGCGGTCCATGTTTAGACTTGGAGGGATATATTTTTTTCCTCGGTGCATTTGAAAAAATCTCATAAAGAACCTTGGACCGAGAATAAATTAAATCCAAATGTTGGGCTCTAAATATAGCTTTCTGTTTGGTCGTCCCCTAATAGAGTGACACCCTTGGTGATATATGGCAATAAATATTTCAGAAACCAGTCCAGGAAGAACTCATCAAGGATTTGGGATTTAATCATTCAATGTCTCCTTCACCACTCTTGGATGTGGTTTGAGATATGAGTGGATGTGTCTTGTTAGAATGAGGTAAAGAGCTTAGTCATTGTCTCATAGTGAATACCCAGTTGAAATGATTCAAGAATGTCAATGCTAAAGCATCAAAGTTGTGAAATGAAGTTCACAGGAGCTCAATGTACCATTTCATAGCCACATCAATCAAGGTATGCTAGAAAATTCTAAGTCTAATGGAGTCATCCGTTAGTGAGTTCAAAGAACACCAAAGATGGAATGTCATCACTTGGTTCACATGGTCTTCTCTAGCTTTCCCTTCAAACTTCAGGATGTCTAAAGGTTGTTTAGTGGGGACTAATGCCAAGTTTGGGATATGTGGCACCGAGTCATTAGTAATCTTTGTCAAATTTGGAAAATTCAATGTCACTAGAAAATACAGTTTCATTTGAGCCAAAGAGTTCCAATTTTAGGGAGCTTATCCTGTCATTTAGTTGGTACTCATGAAAGAATTACTTGTCATGTAACCACTACCAGGCACAAAATAAGTGTTTGTTTGAAAACCAAGGTTTTCATGGAAGCCCATTAGAACATACAAAACAAAGAAAATGCTCCATTCATCATATTTCCCTTTCTTGGGAAATTTGAGCTTCCCATAGGTATGTTAGATGTAAGATTAGCTCCACTTTGAACAAATTTACTGACTTAATGAGATCTGCGACCTCAAAACGAGAACTTTGGCCCAAAAAACTCATATTTTTGCATAAAAAACATGAAAATCAACCCCAAATAACACAGTGGTGCTACCGATAACGCTATTTTTTCAAACGGGGTGAAAATTACAACATTTTTCAAGCATGGCATTCAAAATTTACACAATAGCTCAGATAAACCTTAAAATCAACACCTAAATAAAAAAATGATGTTACATAAAGAAAAATGTTTTTTTCAAAACATTAAAATTATAGATAATTTGAAATCATATTTTTAGCAGTTAGTACCATTAAAACCAAAACCTCAAAATCAACCATCAAATTGAAAAGAACTGTTATCGGTAGCACCCATTCTAAAATTGCGGTATTAAAATGACACATTTTTTTAAAGTGGTAAAAGAAATTATCATTACTGTAAAAAAAATCATAAAATCAACCCTTAAATGCTTACTTTTTAAATCTTTATCACTCAAAGCATAAGATAATACATAATTCCATGAAAATATCATCCTATACTTTAAAAATTCAACATCACTTTTTAATATTTTTTTTACTTTAATAAAAAAAATAAATACAAGTTACATTGAATGAAACATAAATTATTTTTTAAAAGTATTGTTACATTGTCCATATTCAAAACATATGAGCTAAGAAATTTTATTATATTCTCCATAATCAAAACATATGAGCTAATAAATTTTAGTATATTCTCCATAATCAAAACATATAATTCATAAAACATAGAAATGATTCATAATTTCATGTAAGCTCATATGTGAGTTCAATGCTCATTTTTAGTTACCATACAAACATCACAAGGATAAAAATAACATAAAATGTTTCATACACTTATTTAGATTGGCATATGGATTCTGTAATACCATCAGAGTCTACATTGTTTTCAGATGAATGATAGGATGAATATGTAAATGATCCATACTCTTCTCTATTGTCGATGGATGCACCATCTTAGTCTACATGCATGCTGAACATTTCAGATGTCAAAATCCTTTTAGATCTATGAATAGGTTTAATAGACTCCCATCTTGCAGTTATTTTTTGTGGCAACAACTTCTTAATAATCTCTGTTGTCTTGGAGCGAAGAGTTCCTCTCTTTGTCAAATTGAAGTCATAAACAAGTATGTCAACATCCTCGAATTTTAAGAGGTCAGTGCGATGACGAGTTGTATTTTGACTCTTTATTTTTCTCTTTTTATTGACATGTTTCTCAACCACCATCTTTGGCTTGTACACACCATTGAATGGGTGTGTACCTATTGCATACATGTTGTGTACCTTTAATGTATTTTTTTTTCTTCTAGGCATTCAAAGTAATCTACATATCTATTACACCTCCGTGCATTATGGATTTGAACAATCGATTGTAATAAAAATAACTTTGATGCAAATATTGAACAATCTGGAGCGAACTTAAAAAATGATAAACTTGATGAAGGCCCCCATTTTGTAGTAGTTGAATACTTCTTTCCCCATATAAGTGTTTTCCCATCAACTATTTTGAAAGAAAATTGTTGTTGGAAGCTAATTGCATTAAATTGCTCAATAAATTTTTCTTCACGATGCAATCCATGAATAAATATTCGCATGTCAATAGTTTCTTCTAATATATGAAAAAAAGTT
>JASDQU010011127.1:92873-105653 GCA_032191745.1 Picea mariana | reverse complement strand
ACAAAGGACCAATGATATTTTCTTAAGTCAAGGAAAATATACAGTGGGAATATTAAAAAAAGTTCAGTATGACAGAATGCAAAACCACCATGATGGATTTGAAGAAAATGAATGATGATTATTCAGACGGGAGTGATCCATAGCTGATTGGACCATTGATGTATCTGGCTAACACGAGATCTGATTCATGCCTTGTAATGAATGTGCTTATACAATCTATGAGTCAATTGAGACAGACTCACTTGATAACAATAAAGCATATATTGAGATATGCCCCCAGTGTGAACTTGAGTTTGCATGATATGCAGATATAGATTGAGCAGAGAGTACAATGGACCGGAAGAGAACATCCAGTTGTTGTATTACCATAAAAGTTGTCATGGTTTCCTGGTGCAACAGGAAACAAAATCTCTGTGGCCTTGAATACCACATAAGTAGAGTATGTATCATTGAGTGTGCGGAGAAGTATGGCTTCACAAGCTTCTGAAAGATTTACTTGATCATGAGATGGATCCTATGATGATAACTAGAGCTGTGTGTAAATCTCTTTGAGAACCCTGTGTTTCATGATAAATCGAAACATGTTGAGATAAAACATCATTATATCAGAGATATGATGCAGAGGAAAATAGTACACATGCAATACCCTCCTACACGAGCAGATTGCAGACATCTTCACCAAGACAAATTTCAAATTACATCCATGAGAGACTTGGCATGATGAAGAATTCCTCTCTAGATGAGAGGGAGTGTTGATGATTGGAGCTATGCGAGACATTCTACAGGACACAAACCCGAGAGAGATCCCATGAGAGGGGTGTGTTGTTCCTATATGAGATAGAGTTGGAACGTAGAGATGGCCTCCTCCTTACAGAGAGTTGAGAAGAACTCTAGATGATTCTCCTGTGTAATGCAGTGAGAAAGGAGATCTGTAGAGTTGGACGTGCCTGTGGTTGAGCACAAGGTGAACGTGTGAAATCCAAAAGTGCTGGGTGCATCATCATGAGAACATGAATGAAGATGATGTATGAGCCTCCTTTGAGTAGAGAGTTGATGATAAACTCTAGATGAATCTCTTGTGTAATGCAGTGGGAAAGAAGATCTGTTGAGTGGACGTGCCTGTGGACGAGCACAGGTGAACGTGATCCTAGTGGCTGAGCACCAGTGAAGAAGTGGTTCTTTTGTGTAATGCAGTGAGCCAGAGATATGGACATCCCTATGGATGTGCCCCTAGTGGATGGGCACTAGTGGGTGTATAAGATCCCTTGCTATATTGTTCAAGAGTAAGACCTATATGTAACCCTAATTGTAATGTAAAGGGTATAGGTTGGCCCCACCTTAATGTGACTGGTAATTAATTTAAAAGATAATTAATCTGGTTAATATTAATTATATTATAAGATAGAGAGGTCGGCCCTACTGTGCCAATAGACACTTCTGTTGACAGGTTCAGTCTAGTATAAGTAAAGGTAAATTCCCCATTGAGGAATCATATCTTTCATGTGAGTTTGGAAATTTCAACAAGTACACTTTCTTGGGAAAAGTGTGCACCTCTCTTGGGCACTAGTCTTCTAGGGTTTGAGCACCCTCTTGTGTGTTAGGTTTTATTGGTGGTGAAGGTCTTTCTCTTGAAGAATATAACAAAGGATTTTGGCTGGGTTTTCTTCCCTTGTTGCGAAGGGTTTCCAAGGATACTTTTTGTGTTCTTGTGCATGGTGTTTCTTCTTGTGATCTTGGTTGATGCAACATTAATGGTTATGGTTAAGTCAAATGCTAAAATGGAATGAACTTCATGTTTAACCTTACTCATAGAAAGATGAAAAAAAATGTACCCTAGCGAAGATAAACACAATCTTGTGCTGGTCTTTAAGACATATTTGAATTTGATTATAACTGGGAAAACCATCCATAAAAGAGAATATTTCGCTTCCATCACACTCATTGATAATTTGATCGTTGAATGGAGTGGAGTAGTTTTCCTTAGGACAATCCTTATTCAAATCCCTAAAGTCTATACACACATGAATGGTCACTTGTTTCTTGTTAACATGGACTGGATAAGACACATATTCAGTCAAGGGAATCATGCAGATAAAGGCATCCTTGTGTAGCTTTTCTACCTCTTCCTTGATGGCATTCTCCTTACGAGGGTTAACCGATCATAGTTTTTGTCGAATAGGCTTCACATTTTCATACATTTTAATCTCATGCTCGATAATTGTGGGATCTATCCTCTGCATTTCTTCAGAGGTCCAAGCAAAAATGTCACGATAGTATTTGAAAAGAGCATATATGTCTGAACCTTCTAAAGAGAGAAGTTTGCTCCAATCAATACATTCTTGAAAGTATTGGGTTTCCTAGAGATGTTAATTGGTATAGCCTTTGAAATGTTTGCCATGTTTCCCTCAACATAGACATCATGTGTAGAGAGGGGGCTCGTGTACCAATGAAACTATATAGATGTTATGATACCCTTCTCTTTGACTTCCATTTTGCTTAACTCGAGAAGAAAAAATGACTAGTGATGCATGTCCTTCCAAGGTCTCTCAGTGCAAGTCATAGCTTCCAATATGGCTTCATCAGAAGGTAAATCCATGCCCAAGGAATCTATGACAGAAGCAAGGTCGAAGGCCCCACATGAGCAAAGTGAACTAGTCATGCTGCTCCATTAATGAAGAAGTGTGGTCAATGTCTGTAGAGGCCATTTGAATAGCTTGATAAACACTCTTTTCTGCAGACAAAGGCATAAACACTCTTGTATATTCGTATTCCTTTACTGAAGTAGAAGGATCCTGTACTACCCATGGGTCTTCAAAATATGATGTTTTAAAATAAACTTCTACAACCGTGGAGTCCATAGTGATCAATGAGATCACATACACATGAGAAGAGTCAATATATGATATGGGCGAAGGGAGGTTAAAAGTTCCCATCAGTGCAGGGTACATCCCAACATCCACATTCTTGCTAGTCCTTGTAGAATTATCCATGAAAGAAACATTAGGTCTCAACGAAGAAGCTAGATCAGGTTTACAAGAAGACCACTGGTCTATCTTTCCCTGCTGAGAGAAACATATAATTTGCAAAATCGAAGAGACCACAACTGTCATAGCATAAGTCCAACTATGACATAAGAGGAGATTGTAATCCAAAGGAGCATCGACAACCTCTACCTGCACGGTCACAATCTTACACCCTAGTTGAATAAGGAATGATGTGATGATTACATGAGGTCTGAATGAGTGCCCATCAAAATATTTCAACATCGTTAGCAAAGGGACTATCTTTGGGGAGTTGAGGGCTTACCAACACGACAAGGACATTGCTCAAGTGAAAGCTCCTTTGTCTACCACAGTCCTAAATATGTTTATTCCATGAGATGAAATTTGAATATGGAATGTGACATAGTGGGGAAGTTCGGACTTTGAATTGTCCAGGTTGAAAGTTATAAGTTGACATTCTATGGGATCAAAAGCGCTAATAACTGATAGAAATTATTTTCATTGCATAGGGTAGCTCTAGAGAACCTCCAAGGTATACACAACTCATGGATCTTGGGCCATATATTCAATAATTCTATAGTTTTGATCTTCCCGAGAATTAGGTTATGCATCGACCTTTTCAACACACCTTTTGGAAGGTGTGGCATCACATCAATTGGCAATTTCTCTATGTGAATAAGGTTTGGTAGCTCGAACATGGACCCTTCTTTTCTGTTAGATAAAGCCTTAGGGACATCATAATTATGAGTTCTAGTCTGGACATTTATGTCTTGTTTTCACATGAACATGTTTGACAGGTTTCCCCCTTATGGGATTCCAACAACCATTTGGCGACCTTGTGGAGGAAAAAGGTTTGTTAAGACATCGGGTTGCTGGTGAGCATCCTAATGTGCCAACAATCGTCGGGATTCCTCCAACTTGGGACAATGGTGAGTAGGATGGTCGTCCTTACAAAGCTTGCATGGAAACTTCATCTTCTTCTTCTTCTTCTTACCCCTACTAGCATTGTTATTCTTCACATTATTCTCGTTTACCCCTTTCTTGTTTTTGTTTTTCTTCTTTCCTTCAGGTTGCTAGTTTCTCTTTAAGTTATATGTTTGAACAATGTGGATATCGTAGGATTGAATGGGACTAGAGCTACTAGGAGCATCTTGTGCAGCCACAAGAAAATTAGAATACAAAGACATTTGTTTCGTTTGGTTCAAAACTTGATTCTCTACACCAATTTTCCAAAGAACCGATCACACCATCAACATGTGGTCCATGTTTAGACTTGGAGGGATATATTTTTTTCCTCGGTGCGTTTGGAAAAATCTCATAAAGAACCTTGGACCGAGAATAAATTAAATCCAAATGTTGGGCTCTAAATATAGCTTTCTGTTTGGTCGTCCCCTAATAGAGTGTCACCCTTGGTGATATATGGCAATAAATATTTCAGAAACCAGTGCAGGAAGAACTCATCAAGGATTTGGAATTTAATCATTCAATGTCTCCTTCACCACTCTTGGATGTGGTTTGAGATATGAGTGGATGTGTCTTGTTAGAATGAGGTAAAGAGCTTAGTCGTTGTCTCATAGTGAATACCCAGTTGAAATGATTCAAGAATGTCAATGCTAAAGCATCAAAGTTGTGAAATGAAGCTCACAGGAGCTCAATGTACCATTTCATAGCCACATCAATCAAGGTATGCTAGAAAATTCTAAGTCTAATGGAGTCATCCGTTAGTGAGTTCAAARWACACCAAAGATGGAATGTCATTACTTGGTTCACATGGTCTTCTCTAGCTTTCCCTTCAAACTTCAGGATGTCTAAAGGTTGTTTAGTGGGGACTAAGGCCAAGTTTGGGATATGTGGCACCGAGTCATTAGTATTCTTCAAATTTGGAAAATTCAATGTCACTAGAAAATACAGTTTCATTTGAGCCAAAGAGTTCCAATTTCAGGGAGCTTATCCTGTCATTTAGTTGGTACTCATGAAAGAATTACTTGTCATGTAACCACTACCAGGCACAAAATAAGTGTTTGTTTGAAAACCAAGGTTTTCATGGAATCCCATTAGAACATAAAAAAACAGAGAAAATGCTCCATTCATCATATTTCCCTTTCTTGGGAAAGTTGAGCTTCCCCTAGGTATGTTAGATGTAAGATTAGCTCCACTTTGAACAAATTTACTGACTTAACGAGATCTGCAACCTCAAAACGAGAACTTTGGCCCAAAAAACTCATATTTTTACATAAAAAACATGAAAATCAACCCCAAATAACACAGTGGTGCTACCGATAATGCCATTTTTTCAAAAAGGGTGAAAATTACAACATTTTTCAAGCATGGCATTCAAAATTTACACAATAGCTCAGATAAACCTTAAAATCAACACCTAAATAAAAAAATGATGTTACATAAAGAAAAATGTTTTTTTTCAAAATGTTAAAATTATAGATAATTTGAAATCATATTTTTAGCAGTTGGTACCATTAAAACCAAAACCTCAAAATCAACCATCAAATTGAAAAGCACTGTTATCGGTAGCACCCATTCTAAAATTGTGGTATTAAAATGACACATTTTTTTAAAGTGGTAAAAGAAATTATCATTACTGTAAACAAAATCATAAAATCAACCCTTAAATGCTTACTTTTTAAATCTTTATCACTCAAAGCATAAGATAATACATAATTCCATGAAAATATCATCCTATACTTTAAAAGTTCAACATCACTTTTTAATATTTTTTTACTTTAATAAAAAAAATAAATACAAGTTACATTGAATGAAACATAAATTATTTTTTAAAAGTATTGTTACATTGTCCATATTCAAAACATATGAGCTAAGAAATTTTATTATATTCTCCATAATCAAAACATATGAGCTAATAAATTTTATTATATTCTCCATAATCAAAACATATAATTCATAAAACATAGAAATGATTCATAATTTCATGTAAGCTCATATGTGAGTTCAATGCTCATTTTTAGTTACCATGCAAACATCACATGGATAAAAATAACATAAAATGTTTCATACACTTATTTAGATTGGCATATGGATTCTGAAATACCATCAAAGTCTACATTGTTTTCAGATGAATGATAGGATGAATATGTAAATGATCCATACTCTTCTCTATTGTCGATGGATGCACCATCTGAGTCTACATGCATGCCGAACATTTCAGATGTCAAAATCCTTTTAGATCTATGACTAGGTTTAATAGACTCCCATCTTGCAGTTATTTTTTGTGGCAACAACTTCTTAATAATCTCTGTTGTCTTGGAGCGAAGAGTTCCTCTCTTTGTCAAATTGAAGTCATAAACAAGTATGTCAACATCCTCGAATTTTAAGAGGTCAGTGCGATGACGAGTTGTATTTTGACTCTTTATTTTTCTCTTTTTATTGACATGTTTCTCAACCACCATCTTTGGCTTGTACACACCATTGAATGGGTGTGTACCTATTGCATACATGTTGTGTACCTTTAATGTATTTTTTTTTCTTCTAGGCATTCAAAGTAATCTACATATCTATTACACCTCCGTGCATTATGGATTTGAACAATCGATTGTAATAAAAATAACTTTGATGCAAATATTGAACAATCTGGAGCGAACTTAAAAAATGATAAACTTGATGAAGGCCCCCATTTTGTAGTAGTTGAATACTTCTTTCCCCATATAAGTGTTTTCCCATCAACTATTTTGAAAGAAAATTGTTGTTGGAAGCTAATTGCATTAAATTGCTCAATAAATTTTTCTTCACGATGCAATCCATGAATAAATATTCGCATGTCAATAGTTTCTTCTAATATATGAAAAAAAGTTTTGGAATGTATGATTTATTAATACATTAAATCAATGATAGTAGAATTCCAAAATTTTTCCTCTTCAGTGTTACTGAAAAACTATTGAACATTTGATCAATATGATCATGAGCCTGCCCAACAAGAAGGAAACCAACTTTCACCTTTTGAAAGATTCCCAGTTCAACAAACATGTTTAGATATCCAAACACAATTTGATTTTTATTTTCACAACTAGTGTTGTCTAACAATAGATAGAGAATTCGAGGAATATTGCCAGACCAGTGAGTGAGCACATGATAAATTATGGTGATGGTCAAATTTGCATCATTATGAATATTTGGAGCTTTGAAGTAAACCTTTGGACACATTTTTCCATTGAAAACCATACAACCAACCAAGTGAAACTGAATGAAATTCTCTTCCTGTATATGTTTTGGTGTATGGACAAAATGTGGTAGAAGTGTTTTCTTCTGGTCCATGCTATCAATTATCATACCTAAATATTTGTTTGGAGCATCATAACACTTCTTTCGATGTTTGCACAATGTTTTTCTTTCACTTGATTGTTGACTCCGATGTTCTTGAAGTGCTTTGACTATGGAATCTGCACATGACATAAAATGAAAATATTGATCACATGTTTTCATAGTTGATAACTATCCAATTGAAAAAAAATAAATAGTAAATACATATCTCTTTCTGCCCCTTCCTATTTATCTCTTCTTGATTTAAGAGTAGCACATATACTGCAAATCCCCATCCTTGACTTCTTAGGGATACAAACATTGTTGAATTGTTTCTTCCATATTCTTGTAAAATAAGCATATGTAATAAAATTACCATTTCCTTGAATACTTTCAACATATCGTTTGTACAAGTTGTATATTTCCCTCCTTGAGAAATTATATGGAATATGTATTGTGTCTCTATCTGACATACACTCTCCATGTTTAGAAAAGAAGTCACACATCCATGACAATGTAGTGTTTTTTAATGGCCCACACTCCCATCCATGATGTACCTTTGAATAAAATGAAGGATCGTTTTCCAACCTTGTTTGGATTCTTTATAGATGAAGATTACCAATTGAGTTTTGTTGAAAGCCTTTCTGGAAAGTAAAATATTCCCAATGAGATAATCATACACTGTCTTGGTGGATATCATGCATCTCATCAAATATGAATTTTGCATGCTCTTATGTTAGCTTTTGGTATCTCGGAAGGTAGTCCGCATGTTGTGTCTTATATGCGAGAGTAACCATTTACACTGCTAGGCACTTGACTTTGTAATAAGTTTTTATAAAGTTGTAATAAAATGGCTCTTTTTATTAAAGTGACTTTTTGTAAAGTAATATTCTAATATTAAAGTGACTTTATTTCATAAAGTTCACTTATTTTATAAAGTGAAATTGTACTTTAATATTTTAAGTGATTTATTTTGGAGGGAATGAATCTTGTCCCTTGATCTTGTAAAGACAAGATTAGATCTAGGGACGGGGAATGTAAAAATACATTTAGATGTGAAAAATCATTTTTAGGTTATAAGCGTGTACCTAGGGAAATGTGTAAGACATGTTTTTGAGATAATTTTCTTAGTTAGCTTGAAGAGGAGATTTGGGGTTTTCCGTGGTTGCCTAAATTTCTGAGCGTGCACATGGATTTGTGACTATTGTTCATTGTTGTTTTCTGCTGCAAATGTACTTAGTAATGCATGTTTCTGTTTAATATATTTATCTGAATGTGGATTCATCTCAGATGTTAATATAAGACATAAATATTTAGGTTTCTAAGTGTATGGCATAATTTATTTTTCTAATTTTGTCATTAAATTTCTACATGGTATTAGAGCTTGCGCTCCCACAACAGATCCTATTACCTTGGATTTGCATTAGGTAAATGAGGCCAAAGCATAGAGGATCATTCTGGATGGAGTGAAGGACCCACTCATCCCACATCTGGTTGAGAAGAATTCAACATATGATATTTGGGAGACATTGAAAAATTTATACGAGGCTAAGAATGAAAACCATAAGATGACATTGAAGGATAAACTGCATGACACGAAGATCGCTAAGGGTGAGGGTGTTGCATCCTATCTTACCCAGATAACTCAGATCAAGGACAAGTTCACTGCAATAGGGGAGATTATCTCAGAACCCGAGTTGGGAAGGATATCGTTGAAAGGCTTCACGAAGGAGGCATGGTGGGTTGGGATAATTTTCCAGATTGGATTAGATTGTGGGATGACTTCACTCAGGAGGAGATCCTGATGAGATCTGAAAGTAGTGGACAAAAGGAAGACAAAGGTGATGAGGATGTTTCTCTTGCAACAAAAGGGAAAGGGCAAGAAGAAAGGGAGTTATGGGAAGGACTTGAGTAAATTCAGATGTTACTGTTGTAACCAATTGAGGCACCTTGCTTCTCAGTGTCTCAAGAACAAGAAGAAGAGGAAAGAACATGAGGGGCCTGATACACCAACAAAAAAAACTATGGAGGACTTTTCATCTAAGTTTGAAATGGAATTATCTTTGGTCACTCTAGTATCCAGTGTCGGTAGTGTTGCATTTGTTCATGACAAGAGATGGATTCTTGACAGTGGAGCCTCTTGTCACATGACATGAATATGGCGTATATTCTTTAGTATCATGGAGACAGGTCTTGGTCGGCTGGTGGAGAGTGAAATAGGTATGGCACACACTGTACGTGGATTTGGAAGGATTAGATTTCGACTCGAGTATGGAGGACTCCTGGAGGTTTATGGAGTTCTATTTGTTTTGGGGTTCAGAGTTAATTTGATCTCTGTCTCAGCTTTGGGAGATGTTTGATATTCTACATTGTTCAAGAGGCGACATGTATTTATCTACAGGGAGGGAGTGGACCGGTAGAACCACAGTTTATTGGTGATCGGATGGATAGGTTGTACATGATGAGAGGACAACCTATAGGTTATGATTCAGAGTCGGATGAGGAGCAGGAGGCTCCTGATACTGCAGTGGTACCAAGGGTTCAGTATTGCATTCAAAGGTAAGAGAGGGAGTCTCTTCAGAGCACCGACATGAGGATCAATTGGTGTGAGCGAACAAAAGCTTAGAGTGGGAGGATGGACTTTTCGAGGAGCTCAGGGTTTAGGGTAGATTTCAGGAGGATGTCTTCTGGTTCAAGTTCTCTGCAGGCATTGAGGTTGGCTCTAGGTTTAGAGGGATCTCCTATTGCGAACAATGTGATGGGACCAGATGATGGTGATGGCATAGAGTACATCCCATCACTAAGAGAGAGTGTTAGATTTTGGTAGCTTGGGTGGTACTCTGCATGTTGTATCTTGTATGCGGGATTAACTTCACATTTACACTGCTCGACACTTGACTTTGTAATAGTTTTTTATAAAGTTGTAATAAAGTGGATTTTTGTAAAGTAATCTTCTAATATTAAAGTGACTTTATTTCATAAAGTTCACTTATGTTATAAAGTGAAATTGTACTTTAATATTTTAAGTGATTTATTTTGGAGGGAATGAATCATGTCCCTTGATCTTGTAAATACAAGATTAGATCTTAGCCATTAGATCTAGGGATGGGGAAGGTGAAAAGACATTTAGATGTGAAAAGTCATTTTTAGGTTATAAGAGTGTGCCTAGGGCAGTGTGCAAGACATGTTTTTGAGAGAATTTTCTGAGTTAGCTTGAAGAGGAGATTTGGGGTTTTCCCTGGTTGGTTGCCTAAATTTTTGAGTATGCACATGGATTTGTGACTACTATTCATTGTTGTTTTCTACTGCAAATGTACTTGGTAATGTGTGTTTATTCTTAAGATATTTATCTGAATGTGGATTCATCTCAGATGTTAATATAACACATAAATATTTAGGTTGCTAAGTGTATGACATAATTTATTGTGCTAATTTTGGCATTAAATTTATACATCTTATTCATTGGCAAATATGTATTCCTTTTATTCAAAACATACATGTAGTCCATGCTTTTCAAACAATTCTTTTGACAAGATTCACTTGAAATCAATTCACTTATGGAAATTGATTTAGTGAGAAATTCTTTCCTAGACCTTGTATAACTAGAATGATTGGGATTGACATAAAAATGTCTAGTCCTAGTCCTAGACACAATGTTTCTTCTCAATGTCTCCATTATTTCATCATCGTCACTAGAAGAAATTTCCTTATCACCATAAGAAATATCAAGCAAAATATTGTCAAGACACTGGACACGAGAATGACGATCACCTTGATATGTTGCAGCTGAATGATTGAGAACATGATCTTCATTCTT
Organism: Picea mariana; assembly: GCA_032191745.1. Taxonomy (NCBI): domain Eukaryota; kingdom Viridiplantae; phylum Streptophyta; class Pinopsida; order Pinales; family Pinaceae; genus Picea; species Picea mariana. Next base: position 94,565 of record JASDQU010011127.1, on the reverse strand, counting down.
AGGTCCATCATCATATTCATTGATAACCTCGTTGATAAGAGGAATATCAAACTCACTACAAAAAATGATTACCATCTTCACCAATGTCATTGGATCTTCCATGAAAATATTCACTTGAAGGGAAATTATCATCACCCTTAAGACCATCAATGGCATTACTTGATCCTCACTTGGAGAAAAAATTCCATCATCATCATAAGTACCTTGAAAATCCTCATTTGGAGGAAAATAATCATCAACATATTCACTGCTTTTAAAATCCCCACTTGAGGGAAATTCTTCATCATCCTTCTTAGTGCCTTGAAAATATTCATCAGTATCTTGAAAATCCTCACTTGGAGGAAAATCATTATCATCAACATTGTTTCCTTTAAATTCCTCAATCGGGAAAGAGTGTCCACCAATAGCATAGTCATCTTCACTAATTTGAAAATCCCTACTTGAGGCAAATTCTTCAGCATCCTTGTTATCGCCTTGAAAATCCTCACTTGGAGGAAAATCTTCATCATCCTTATCGGTACCTTGAAAATCCTCACTTGGAAGAAAATCACCATCACCAACATTGCTACATTTAAATTCCCCACTAGGGAAAGAGTGTTCACCATTGCCATAATCATCATCACTACTTTTAAAATTTTCACTTGAGATAAATTCTTCATCATATTTACTGGTGCCTTGAGAATTTTCATCGGTACCTTGAAAATCTTCACTTGGATGAAAATGATCATCCAATCATTTAAACTGTGATCATAGTCTCCACTTCGACCTACATTTTGATTATTTTCAATACTATTAAATTGCTGAATAGATTGACCACCATAATATTCGTCCTCTTTATCATTGTTGCCTTCAAAGTCGTCTGATTTAGGACTTTCCTAAGGAACATGCTGAATAACATTGCTTGCATTATGATCAAACTTCTAACAAGATGAAAAATATGATGCCTCATTTACATTACAAACATTACCATTGCATTTGCTAGTCCCAAAAGAAGAGGTATGCGAACAATTTGTTGATGCCTCAGAAATAAAATCTTCTTTATCTGATGAAGCCATCACTTCTCCCTAAGAACATAGAATGATACAAATGATCACCCTCCCAATGAAAATATTATAACTTGCAGAATGAACTCCCCCCAAAAAATATTCCCTCCAAAATTTTATCTCCAAAATTCCCCTCCCAATTTATTCTCTTTATTATTTTCCCTTCAAAATTAGAAACATCTTTTACTCTTTTATTTTGTTATTTACTTGTTAATTACAATATTTTTTATGTTTGTTTATTTATCCCACATTCATTAAACTTAGGGATGATCCATATAATTTTAGGTATATATGGTATATATGTAGACAATCTTCTTCTTTTTAATTTATCCCACATTTGTTATACTTAACAGTAATTAATATCATCTGTGTTATATATACACAGTCTTGTTTTGTCTTTTTACATTGCGTGAAATATTGAACAACATTTTTTAAATAATTTGGAACAATCTACAAGGGAGAAACATCGATAAGATATTCAATAAGAATCTAACATTTCAGAGGTTAGTTATTTTTTAAATTCTTACCATTTACCAAAAAAAACATTTATAAGATCATCTTTGAATCACATAAGATTTTTCATGCACAAATTATAAAAAACCCTAAGTTTTTTAATTTTTTCTTAAAAATCACAACTTTTAAAAAAAAT
>JASDQU010011127.1:67885-78298 GCA_032191745.1 Picea mariana | reverse complement strand
AACAATGTATTAAAAATGATGTTTTCCACTATATTTTAAAAGTATGAAACCATAAATTAATTAAGGAGACACAATTATATGAAAAATATTAATTTAAAAAAAAATGGTAAAAAATATTTTTAAAATTGAAAGAAGCACAAAAAAATGACTAAAACCATCATTGAATTTAAAAAAAAATAAAAAAAAATTGAAAATAGATGAAAAATAAACATTTTAAAAAAAATGTGCAAACATTTGGATCAAAAAATTTAAAATATCGAAAAACCACCTAAAAAGGAAGGGGGGTGCAACCTATAACATCATTTTAAAAAACGAGGTAAAAAATGTGACCCCCCAATAAACCAAAAATTTGTAGAGTTCTCGTTAAGTTGGTAATTATATTTTTGTTGAGAAGTGTAGCTCAGAAGGTCTTCTTCCATGTGTGGCRTCCTAGCATGGTAGWGAAAAATGAAACTTARCCAAGTTGATGTGTTAATCTCTTTCCTAAAGTTTATTTAGGAAAAAGTCACTTAAATGTGTTATATTTTAATGTTGACTTATTGAGCATTTTTTTATAAAGTTAAAAATAAAAATAATTTAAGTGATGGTCTTTTGATCTTGGCCATCCATCTCATTATGAGGATGAGGGTTGATCTTAGCCCTTAATCATTTTGGAGATAAGGTTTTCACTTGCTCAATGGAGAAAAATAAGTCGACTTGGTGGCTGGGCACATTATTCACTTGAGAGAGGGTGGTTTTCAAGAGAAAGAAGAAGATTTATCAAGGGTTTGCTAGAGGAAGTTTACAGAGAGGACGAAGGGGATTTTAGCAGATGGATCGACTTCATATTAGCATTTTGCAGAGGATGAAACTTCAGATTTGAAGAGAGCGGTATAGGGTGATGTAGAGGTGATGTAGGCTACTGTACGAATTGCACGAGGCTAGCTTGCTGGGATGATTTGTGTTGCTGGGTTCGATTTTACTTTGAGAAGGCCATACGGCTGCTGGGAAGTAAAATCACTGGGGTCTCCTAAGCCATAGTTTTAGATCGATCTAATTTGTAAGATATCTCTATATTTTCTGCTACATTAATAAAATCCACAAACAAAAGAACATGTTTTCCCATATTGATTTTTTCTCGGGGTTATTTACCCAAATATATTTGTGTCTCTCATGGTTTTGATTGCTGTTATATTCTTCATTGTTGATCATATTTTTTTTTTCTGTGCATTTAAAATTTGTGAAGAAACCTTGTTGTAGCCACAAAGAACAATTTCAAAAATTTAAATTAAACTACAGAAATAATTTCTGAGTGAAATATTATGGAAAATATTGGTTCATTTTGCTTGGTTTTAGAAATTTCACATGGTATCAGAGTAGGTTTGTTGAAATAACAACATCAAGTTTCAGATTTGAAAAAGAGAAATTCATATCTGCAAAATAAAAGTTCAGATCTGCAAAAAAAAGGGTTTCTTACAACACAAAATCAGTAAGGCAGCATAGGGTTTGAACAAAGAATCATTTTTAGCTATGGCCATGAGTTTGAGAATGGAAGATAGGCTTTAGGGTGCTCAAAATGTTTCCACCAGGAAGGAAAGGGTTACTATGATCATGAATGTAAATGATTTCCTTGAGCACATGGATAATAATGCAACAAGTCCTACAGATGCAACATTGTTGGTAGACTGGAAGAAGGGTGAGGCTAAGGCTAAGAGCATACTCCTCGATGGGGTAAATTATCACATAATCCCTCACCTCATAGGGAGAAAGTCTGCCAATAAGATGTGGGCCACCTTGAATGACCTTTACCAGAGTAAAAATGAAAACATGGTGATGGTGCTTCAGGAGAGATTGAGAAGTACAATATGGGAAAGGGGGAAGGTGTGGTTCACTACCTTACTTGGCTTACATAGACCAGGGATGGGCTAACATTAGTAGGTGATAATACTGAGGATTTCAAGTTGGTGCGTGTGGTATTGGATGCCTTATTGAAGTCATGGGATGTGTTCGTGCGTGGAGTTGTGTCTCGAGAGAAAATATCTGATTGGCAACAGTTATGGGATGCTTTTGTTCAGGAAGAGATTTTCCTTGGTCAGGCGATTGGATCATCTAGATAACCTCAAGTTGTGGATGAAGAGGGTTTGGCTCTCGCTAGTAAAGAGAAGCGAAATTCCAAGAAGAAGGGCTCCGGGAGTGGAGTAGGTGGAAAGAAGAGGAACATTGATTTTTCAAAAGTCAAGTGCTTCAACTGTCACAAGCTTGGACATTTTTCCTCATAGTGTCCTGAGAATAAAAAGAGTAAGACACAAATGGCAACCTCAGTAGGTGTAGAGGAATTTTGTAAAATATTTGAGGAGGATTTATTCCCTGTTGCATGTATGTCAAGCTCAACTACTTTGAGTGTGTGGTATGTGGAAAGTGGCGCCTCTTGTCATATGACAGGGAGTAGATATTTCTTCAATAGTTTGTAGGAGGGAGGTGTGAACCTTCATATTGATCTAGGTAATGATGCACACTATAAGGTGCAAAGCATCGGTATAGTGAAATTTCATATGGAGTCTGGTAAATATCTCCGCTTTGTTGACGTGTTATATGTTCCTAGTCTTACCAAGAACTTCATCTCGGTTTCTACCTTGGACGAAAAAAGGGTGTGAGGTGACCTTTCATGGAGGGAAGGTGTACATTATACAAATTGGCTCTACAACCAAGATGGATAAGGAGATTGGGGTTCATGGTGAGAAAGTGTACATGTTACAGTTTGAGTCAACAAAGGCATTTGTCAATAATGTCACCAACTTGGGAGAGTTGCGACGCATACAAATGACGCATCTACACCATGGTGCATTTGGACACTTGAGACATGAAGTCATAGGATTTCCATAGTTTGCAATAGAGAAGCATGACCCATGCAAGGGTTGTGCTATGGGAAAGTATGCACGAAAATATTTTCCATGTAGTGAGCATAGGTCCAAGGGGATATTGGATCTAATACATTCTGATGTTTGTGGCCTGATGAGTGTACAATCATTTAGTGGCTTTAGCCACTATGTGATATTTTTTGATGAATAATTTAGGAAGATGGGGATATACTTCATGAAGACCAAGGATGAGGTATTTGATAGGTTCAAGGAGTTTAGGACTCTATTAGAGAACTAGACTGGGAGGAGGATTCAGGTGTTGAGATCAGATGACAGGGATGAATATACCTCCAATGAGTTTGTTGAGTACTATGCAGCAAAGGGGATTAAGAAGGAGCTCACCGTTCCTTACAATCCTCAGTAGAATGGAGTGGCATAACGTGAAAACATGACCATTGTTGGAGCAGTGTGTGTGATGATTCATGATCAAGGATTGCCAATGTTCTTGTGGGAAGAGGCATGTCGCACAACTGTATACATTCAGAACATGAGTCCGCATATTATATCGGGAAAGTTGAAACCCAAGGAGGTTTTTATAGGTACGAGGCCAGATGTGAGTAATTTACGCATATTTGGGAGTCTATGTTATTTTTATGTCCCTTCAGAGAAGAGGACAAAGCTAGACCCAGGAGAAAAGGGGATATTGGTTAGTTATAGTGGGATCTCCAAGGCCTACTGCATCTTTGTGCCAACACGCTGGAGGATTGTGGTATGAAAGGATGTGCATTTTGAGGAGGAGTGAGCCTTGAGGAGATCCAAAGATATGCCAGCATAGGTAGAGGACCAACATGGGCATGAATCGAGGGTGAAGAATAAGAGGTTAAAGACACAACAAAGTTTAGGATCACACAGACAGTCACAAGGTACATGTATAGGTGTTGATAGAGATATTAGTGGACAAGACAGTCAGGGGATTGATGAGGAGGATGGGAAACATGAGGATGCTCCACAAGATTCAGATACTAGGCCATGATCTAAGTGGTACAAGTCCACATTTAGTGATTCCAGATAGGTTGGGCCTCCTGAGAGGTACATGAGACCTAGTAGACCACCAGAGAGATTCGAATACATGGAACTCATGGAAGATCTTATAGATGTTGAGCCTTCCACTTATGAGCAGGCTGCACAACATGGATTGTGGCAGGAGGCCATGATGGAGGAGTATGCCTCCATTATGAATAATGATGTATGGGAGGTGGTGCCTGGGCCTGAGGGAAAACAAGTGGTTGGTTCCAGATGGCTATACAAAGTCAAGCATGCAACATATGGAAGCGTGGAGAAGTATAAAGCATGCTTCATGGAAAATGGGTTTTCATAGATAGAGGGAGTCAATTATGAGGAGAATTTTCCCCTAGTGTCCAGGTATTCATCCATCCGAGCAATGATTTCATTAACAACATAGATGGGTTGGTGCGTTCATCATATGGACGTGAAGACTGATTTCCTCAACAAAGTTATTGAGGAAGAGGTATATTTTAAGCAGCCTCAGGGGTTTGAGGTTGGTGAAAAAGAGACACATGTGTGCAGGTTGAGACGAGCCTTGTATGGGCTCAAGTAGGCACCTCAGACATGGTACTCAAGAATAGACAACTACTTGAGAGAGATATGTTTCCAACGGAGTGAGGCTAATCCAAACCAATATTTTCTAACAGGTGAGGTGCCTCTCATACCAATAATCTATGTTGATGATCTCTTTCTTATTGGAGATGAGCAACTGATTATAGAGTGCAAGGGAAACCTTGTAGCATATTTTGAGATGAAATACCTTGGGTTGATGCATTACTTCCTTGGTATAGAGGTTTGGAAACAGGATGGACACTTCTTCTTGGGATAGGCGAAGTATACTTTGGAGATCTTGCACAGGTTCAGGATGACATATGGCAGGCCCATGTACACGCCTCTAGTGATGAATTGGAGGAATATTGATGTGTCTAGTTTAGATACAATTGACCCCACTATATATCGTCAGTTGATTGGGTCACTCATGTATCTGGTCAACTCTAGGCTAGATATCAGCTTTGCAGTTAACTCCTTAAGTCAATTCATGGTAGACCCTCAGAGAGTGCACTGGATAGCTGCGAAGAATGTGCTTCGGTACTTGAGAGGTACAATGGAGTACGGGCTTTTATATGAGTGTTGTGGTGGAGTGAGATTAGCAAGTTTTACAGATGTTGATTGGGAAGGATGTATAGAGGACAAGAGGAGCACTTCAGGTTGTTGCTTCAACATTGGATTGGACATTACTTCATGGTTCAGCAGGAAGAAAAGATTAGTGGAATTCATCTCTATTGAGGTAGAGTACATGGTAGCTAGTTTGGCAGCATGTGAGGCACTGTGGTTGATGAAGTTTTTCTTTGGACTGTTCGGTGTGGAGTTGGAGGCTACAATGATACATTGTGAAAATTAGAGTGGCATCAGGCTCTCTGAGAATTATGTGTTTCATGATCATAGCAAGAATACATACATCCACTATCACTTCCTACGAGATTCTGTGCCGAAGGGGGCTGTGAGGTTTCAGTACATTCAAACCGATGATTAGATGGGAGACATATTTACCAAGGAACTGAGAAGACAAAAGTTTGAGAAGTTCAGAGATAACATGGGGTTGGTGAAGAATCCCTTCTTCATTAAGAGGGAGTGTTGAGAAGAGTAACTCATAAGGTATTCTTCCATGTGTGGCATCCTAACATGGTATAGGACAATGAAACTTAGCCAAGTTGATGTGTTAATCTCTTTCCTAAAGTTTAATTAGGAAAAAGTCACATAAAGGTGTTATATTTTAATGTTGACTTATTGAACATTTGTTTTATAAAGTTAAAAGTGAAAATAATTTAAATGATGGTATTTTAATCTTGGCCATCCATCTCATTGTGAGGATGGGGTTGATCTCATCCCTTAATAATTTATGAGATAATGTTTTCACTTGCTCAATGGAGAAAAATAAGTCAACTTGGTGGCTGGGTGAATTATTCACTTGAGAGAGGGCGATTTTTAGGAAAGAGAATAAGATTTCTCAAGGGTTTGCTGGAGGAAGTTTGAAGAGAGGATGAAGGAGATTTTTCATAGGTGTATCGACTTCATCTTAGCATTTTGCAGAAGCCGAAACTTCATATTTGAAGAGAGTCATATAGGGTGATGTAGAGGTGACATAGGTCACCGTACAATTTGTGCAGAGGTTGGTTTGTTGGGCCGATTTGTGTTACCGGGTTCGGTTTGGCTTGGAGAAGGCTGTATAGGTGGTGGGAAGGAAAATCACTAGGGTATCCTCATCCATAGTTGTAAATCCACAAACAAAAGAACGAGTTTTCCCATATTGGTTTTTTACCGGGGTTATTTACCCAAAAATATTTGTGTCTCTCATGGTTGTGATTGCTATTATATTCTTCATTGTCAAACATATTTATTTTTTATGCTATGAATTTAAAATTTGTGAAGAAACCTAGCTAAACCTAGCTGTAGCCACAAAGAACAATTTCAGAAATTTAAATTAAACCGAGGAAAGAATTTCTGAGTGAAATATTGTTGAAAATATTGGTTCATTTTGTTGGTTTTAGAAATTTCACACACTTCCCACAAATGAAAATGATGTAGGGATGTGCCCCCCCTCCAAACCAAAAACTAGGGAATGGTGTAGATGAAATCCACACTGACATGTTCAAATTGGGGAAGACAGGTGGTGCACTAGTTACAACATGATGGAATCCAATAGGAGACATCTCAAATGAGAAATCACTATTATAAGAAGCAAAGGATTGAGCCTCGGTAGATGGAATCCCAAAGGAGAAAGTGACACCAACATAAAAAGTAGAGGGATACGTCCCAATACCATTAGAGGGATGAGTCCCAATACCATTGTTGGAATTTATTATGGTAGGGAAGGTACCTCCACCTGAAACTCTAGAAGTGGTTGTGATTAAACTTACCACATGGATACTTGAAATGGGAGGATTGAGTCCTCCACCAGAAACACCAGACATGGGGGTATGGGTGTCCTCAAATCCTAATGTACCATTGATGTTATTCTTCATAAACCATTGGTATACAAAATCATATGAGCAATAGGGTTTCGACTATCAAAATTGCAAGCGTGAAAAAGAGATGGACTTTGAGATTGAGTGAGGGGTGGATTAAAATTTGTTGGAGTTGGATCGGTCAAATATTCAATATTGATGGGCCTGATGTTTTCCTATGGAGGAGGGGATGGAAGCCCTCCAGGTATAGATATATGACCATCCAAATCCTTAAGGTACCCTTCAACCAATAACTCTTCTAAACTATGGTGTTCTTGAAATGGATCTTTCTTTGTAGGATTGTTCAAGGTAGCTTGGGTCTTTTCCATTGGCTCATGCATGGGAAAGTTAGTATTATCCAACCTTTTGGATTCGAGGAGGTGGCTCCACACTCTCAGGAGAAATACCTCTAGTCCTTCTAGACCGACACAATGGTCAGTTCTCCACTTTGAATCAAAGACTCAAAAGTGTCAAGACAAGAACAATTTAAGGCCATCTAACAATCAATCAAGAAGCACCTAACTAAAAACATTCCTAAGGTGAATCAAAAAGAAAAACACTCTTCCAAGGATTTGTCCAAGATGGTCAAGTCTTGTATCTAAATCAATGAAAAATCGATCAAAGACCCTTCTGAAATTCGACTTTGGGATGATTAGGGTTCAAGACTAGCTAATGAAGGTGAGAGAGATAGTTATGGTAACCCTTATGCAACAATAACCTAAGGTGAAAGTATCATCATAAAGACATACACCCTTAAAGGGAGATAAAATAAAGATTATACATTTGTCTCGAGTATCACAAGAGCTTCCCACTTCTAGTCATGTAGGAATAACAACTAGGGATACCACTTCATGATTAATAATTGAGGGGAATAATCATCAATCAGGGTTATGTGTATGGGTAGGGATCATAGGATTGATTCCTGGACCTGAAGTTCTAGAAAAAGTGGTGTGATCCCGAGGACTTGCGTACATGCATAACCCACTAATCCAAGTGTTAGGGATAATTTTAGTGCTTGAACCAACTTGACCTAGTGCTTGACACCTGTGTTACAGGTTCTTTATTGGTAATTATCGCTTGCTACTAATGAATTTTCTCTCTGTAATACGTTCCTAGTTATGTTTTGTAGTCTTGGAGAGTTTACTCCCCAATCCTACACTATGGTAGACATTTAAGACTTGTTTTTCTTTCTCAAGGGTGAGGCACTGACGTAATATGGTATCCACTTGTTGCCGATAAAGGATATCTCATATGAGGAGGTATTGAGGAGATTGATGGTGGATGCATTGTTGGTCATCCTGTGAGAGGTGTGTGGTAGGTTAGGATGTTGTTGTACCATGTTCCTTTTGATGAAATCAAGAAGAGGTGCTTGTTTGGGAAGTTATCATTCGCTAGTGGGTCTGTGGTAACATACATGAGATCTGTGACAAACTTGATGAGGAAGAGTGCCTTCTTGCTCTTGAGGGTAACAAACTCAAGCTCAAATTCCTTAAGAATTATGATCCAATGAGCGATCATAACATTGATAAGTCATCGGTTGAGCAAGTACTGCACATGATTGGAATTCACTATCACTTAAGTGGTTTGAAGAAAAATGTAATGGTGCATGTTTTGCACTGAGTGAATGACGAATAAGGCTAGCTTCTTCTCATTATTGTAGTTGAGAGAAGGTCACAGGTTCTTTTTCATACAATAAATGACATGCTATCTTAGGTTATTGTAGTTGCCTATCTTTTTTAGGGACATACACAGGTGACTGCGGGGGTATACCGCGGTACCTAGGTGTAACACACCCACTATGGAAATCAAAATTATTTAGCCTTTTTCATCTTTTCCCCGATGAATAGAATTTCCCAAATTCCTACAGGGCCTGATACAAACCCTGCCATCCCTTATCCATACCCATATGATCAGCGACTATGACCATAGGTCTTACCGGAGCAGTGCTCCTAGCTTTCGCGATTCAGAAAAATCGCGATGCATGTATTCCCTTGTTCATTTCAGGGTTTCATCCATTGGAATTTTGTTTCTAGCAAACACAAGGAAAACTGACCCTTGGAGATCCTGGGTACCGAAACGCCGAAACACCAAAACCAAGTGTTCTAGTCCATTTCAAGACTTCACCTATCGGGATTTCGACGAAACTCCTAAGCATCATAACCTGTCCATGCTCTATCATTTCGAGATGTCACAAGTTAGAATTTTAGGAGTCGTGAGGACAAGAGACTGGCCTCTAGATATCCCGGGTGCCGAAACACCAGAACATTAATTTCTAGTCATGCTATACTCATTTTGGGGTTTCATACTTCGGGATCTCGTGATATGCGATGACAAGAGGATCTTACCCTTAGGTATCCCGGATGCCAAAACACCAAACCACCATATCTCACACACTCTACTATCATTTCAGGGTTTCGTCCATCAGGTTTTCATGATATGCGAGAATCATGAGGTCTCGCACCTGGGTCTCCCGGGAGTCGAAACTCCGAAGCACCGAACTATGAAAATACACTATACTATTTCGGAATTTCGCAAGTTGGGGTTTCAGGACTCTTGAGTACGAGAAGACTGACCCTTGGTTTTCCCGATTGCCAAAACACTGAAACACCAAGGCTTACCCATGCTAAACCTTTTCGGGATTACACCCATCAGGATTTCAGGATTGGTGAGTACAAGGGAATACACCCTTGAGTATTCCGATTTCTGAAATGCCAAAATATCATAACATGTCTGCGTATCGTCTTTTTGGGATTACACCCATTGGGATTTCGGGACTGGCGAGTACAAGGGAATACACCCTTGAGTATTTTGATTTCTGAAATGCCGAAATATCGTAACATGTCCGCGTATCGTCCTTTCGGGATTACACCCATCGAGATTTCGAGACTGGCGAGTACAAGGAAACTCGCACTTAGGTAACTCGGGTGCCGAAAATCCAGAATGCTTACCGACCGCCACATGTATTCTACAGCTGGATGGTCTAGGTATCCCCATGGGTCCTAAAATCGACGGTCCCGATTTCTTCGCTACTTACGAAGGTAAAAATGGGTTGAGGCATTAACGCCTGCGCTCCTTGATTCAATCTAACGGTCGTAACAGGGCTTAGATCCTCTGGAAGAATCGCATTCATGCATTTAGCAAGAGGAAAGGTATCCTGGGAATGGAACCACCGAAAGGTCCTTAATTCATCCCCACGCTATCATTTCGGGATTTCGCAAGTCGGAGTTTTGGGACTTGCGAGTACAAGAGGTCTTGCACTTAGATACCCCGAGTCCCGAAACTCTGAAATATCGAAGTCTAGGAATACCATTCTCTCTCGTGCAGGGTTTTTCAGACTTGTGTCATCAAATCCTTTGGTAGATTCTTGGGTAAACTTTAAAAAGAGTGTCCCTATGGGAAGATCTATCCAAGGCATTACTTGAGATAAAATAAGGGAAATAAATTTCCCGAGAACAGATTTGAAAATCTGTATTAGTTCAGTATATATATATATATATATATATATA
>JASDQU010011127.1:41259-60252 GCA_032191745.1 Picea mariana | reverse complement strand
AAGCCATATGTGGTCTTCCCAACAAAAGCATACAACCATCATTTCAGATCAAAACACCATGCAGACAGTCTTATACTGAAACCATTCATAATTTCACAGACTATGAGCATACATGTCAGCATATAAATTTCAAGATACAAGATATAAAACACTTATCAGAAAAACACTGGATTTGATGCAACTGCTAAGAGGGGTGCTCATTTCCACCCAACCATAGGCTTAATGACTCTGAATGGATTTACCACTAGCCACCCCCGAGCTAGACCACGATGCTTGAGACTCTCTGTCTCTATTCTTCAGTGATCGAGAATGAAGGTTACTCCCCTTCTTCTATGCTATCACTCACTCTGTATTTTGTTCTAGAGTTCTTCCAATCTTTTCCTCCAATCTCCCCCTCACGTCCCCTCCCACACCTTTTACCTGCCTTTTCTTTCCTGGTGAGGTTGCGTGTGGCACAAATTCCCCCGTGGTGATAAGGTCTAAGGCCTCCATGGATGGGCGGTTCACCCCCATCCCTCATTAACTCATAAGGAGCCTCTTCACCTACCATCCTAGTGAGTAATTCATTTCGGGGCCAGCGAGCTTCTCTTGGTTCTCAGGGCCAGTGAAGACCAAATATGGTTTGGTTCGGTGGAAGTTAACGTGACCATTCCAGGTGCCTTCCACCACATTTCTTTAGCCATTGTGGTCTCTTTGTCAGCACATCCCCCTCTCAGCAGTTATATATATATATATATATATATATATTCATAACATTATTTACATTCATGGACCTTTTTACTAAGGTCCATTCAAAATCACACATTCACATCTTTGAGTTTGCCACAGTTCTAGGCCAGCATAATTATTTTTACAAACTAGGGGAAACATGGTGTTACAATTCCCTCCCCCTTAAAGGAACATCATCCTCGATGTTCTATCTATCAAAATGACATGTATGTACCGAGGTAAACAAAATCGGATATGCATGTTTCACGGCATCCTCCGTTTCTAATGTAGCCTCATTTGGGCCAAAATGTCTCCACTGCACCTTGACCTGTGCAATGGTTCGGTTCCGGAGTGGGGTTTCCTTTTTGTCCAGTATGCATTGAGGTTCTGGTAGGAATTCTCCCTCTGGTTCCACTTGGGTCATAGACCAGTCAATTATATGATTAGAATCATGTACATATTTCTTCAATAATGAAACATGGAAAACATTATGTGCTTTTACTGTGGGAGGAAGTGCTAGCCTATAGGCTACAGGTCCCACTCTATCTAGAACCTCAAAGGGTCCACAATACTAAGGTGCCAACTTGGCACAAGCTCCCATTTTCAGAGAACTCTTCTTGGGCCTAACTCTGAGATATACATGGTCTCCCCTCTTGAACTCTCTTGGAGTTCTCTATTGGTCGACGTAACTTTTTTGTCGATTCTGTGCGACCTTCAGGTTTTGTTTTATCTGAGTCACTTATTGTTCCATTTCTTTCAACATGTCGGTTCCAAAAGAAATTCTGTTTATGGGATTACTCCAACTAATAGGATTGTTGCACAGTCTACCATAAAGGACTTCAAACAGACTCATCCTTAAGGATTCTTGGTAGTCATTGTTGTAAGTGAATTCCACCAGTGGCAGGTAGTCTTCCCACTTCTTGGGTTGATGCATTACATGCATTCTTAACATGTCTTCTAGTATTTGGTTCACTCTTTCTATCTGTCCATCAATTTGAGGGTGATAGGTGGTGCTAAAGAACAACTTGGTCTCTAAACCAGCCATCAATGACTTCCAAAAGTTGGAAGTAAATTTCGTGTCTCTGTTAGACACGATCTCTTTCAGCATACCATGCAATCTGAATATCTCCTTCATGAATACCTGAGCGATGTCTATTGCCTTGCAAGTTGACTTGACGGGGATAAAGTGAGCGGACTTGCTCAATTTATCCACCACTACCATGATGGCGTCATTCTATTTGGTCGAGGTTGGTAATCCGGTGATGAGATCCATGGATATGGTTTCCCATTTCCATTTCGGTATTAGTAGAGGTTGTAATAATCCTACCAGTTGTCGGTGTTTTGCTTTTACCTGTTGGCATTCTATACATTTGGCTAGGTACTCAGCTATGTCTTTCTTCAATCCAGGCCAATACAATTGTTTCCTAGTGGCCGTGATCATTTTTTGGTATCCTGGATGACCAGAATAGGGTCTTTTATGTAGTTCATCCAGTATTAACCTCTTCAAGTTGTCACAATCTGGGACATACAATCTGCTTCGGTAAGTGAGCAGACCTCCTTCCATCATCTGGTAGCCTCCATAATTTATCCCTGTGGGTTCTTGTTGCAGGTACGAGGTCACGGTCTGGAAGAATGTGTCTGTCTCTTGTGTATTTCTGACTCTTTCTTTGACATTCGTCTCGTAGGTGCTCACCACGACCAGGTGAATTGTTTTCATGCTTCTACTAAGGGCATCTGCCACCCTATTTTCTTTTCCTTTAATGTGTTTGATTTCGAAATCAAACTCACTAAGGAGGGCCATCCACCTAGCTTGTCTGGCATTGAGCTTTGGTTGGTCAAACATATATCACAATCCACAGTGATCTGTCATAAGTACAAATTTTCTTCCTAGGAGGTAATGCCTCCACATTTTCAAGGCATGCATTTGGCAGCCAGATCTAGATCATGGGTCACATAGTTGATTTTGTGCTCATTCAATTTTTGGGATTCATAGCAGACCACACTTCCTCCTTGCATGAGGACTCCTCCGAGCCCTTCCTTATAGGCATCTGTGCACACGATGAAGTCAGCTTCAGGATTGACGATCTTCAACACGGGTGCGTGGGACAATAGATGTTTCAGGGTTTCAAATCTTTCTTCACATTTCTGCGTCCACATGAATTTTATCCCCTTCTTCTGGAGGGTAGTGATTGGACAACCAATCTTGGAGAATCCTTTTATAAATCTCCTATAGTATCCTTATAATCCCTTAAAGGATCTGATACCCAAAACATCCTTTGGGGTAGGCCATTCCATGATAGACTTGATTTTGTCAGGGTCTACCGCTACTCCTTCTTCGGATAGAACATGGCCTAAGTAATGTATTTGCTTCTGGAAGAATTCACATTTGCTGAATTTGGCATAGAGTTGATGTTCTCTTAGCACTTGCAGCACAAGCCTAAGATGCTCTTCATGCTCTTCTCTATTCTTGGAGTAAATTAATATATCCTCAATAAAAACCAACACAAATTTGTCTAGGAATTTGTTGAGTACATTGTTCATCAAGCACATGAACGTGGCAGGGGCATTGGTCAACCCAAATGGCACTACCATAAACTCATAGTGACCATACCTCGTTTGGAAGGCAGTCTTATGGATGTCTTCACCCTTAATTTAGACTTGATGGTATCTCGACCTCAAGTCAATCTTTGAGAAAATAGACGCACCCTCGAATTGATCGAACAGGTCATCGATCTTGGGCAAGGGGTACTTGTTCTTTATGGTTACCTTATTGAGTTGTCTATAATCTATACAAAATATAAGGGTACCATCCTTCTTTTTCAAAAATAGGATTGGTGCTCCCCATGGAGACACATTGGGCCGGATATAGCCCTTATCCATCATTTCTCTCAATTGCAATTTGAGTTCAACTAGTTCAGGTGTGCTCATCCGATAGGGTGTCCTAGACACTGGCACCACTCCCGGTGCAAGTTCTATCAAGAAGTCTATGTATCTTCTTGGAGGTAGACCCAATACCTCTTCCAGAAACACATCTCTATATTCTCCCAGGGTAGGGTGGTCTTCGAGGCTTGGTTTGTCATCTTCAATAGTTTTCAACACCTGTATTGCATATAGGGGACATTCTTTTCAGCAATACTTTCTCATTTGCAGAGATGATATTTGTCTCACCGAGATAGGTTTTCAAATCCCTTGAAGGGTTATCCTTTTTCCTTCTTTACTTACACATTCTAAGGTTTTATGGTAACAGTCCAACCTGGCTTTATGGGCAGCTAGCCAGTCCATACCAATCAACAGATCATACGATCCCAGGGGTAATATGTTAAGGGTTTCTTGGGTGGGAAATTCACCCAACATTAATTGGAAGGTTGGTATGACCTCTGCTACCCTTCTTTTGGTGCCAATGGCTAACTGTGCCAACCATGGCTTGGTAAGTTTTCATGGCTATAGTTTACACTTATCAACAGCCTTAGGGGGTATATAACTTAAATTTGAACCAGGGTCAATCAAAATAGACACTAGATGGTTGGAAATCATACCTTCTATTTCCACCACTAAAGCTTGGTGGTCAGCTTGGTTATTATCCAAGGCTGGATAAATTTGTGGCACACTCCTGGCCACATCATTGACGGTGGTAGCTTCCTGGATGTTGTAAATTCTCCAACTATTATGTTGTCGGTGTGGATAGTCTCTCAGTAGATGTTCTTCTCCACAACCCCAACATTTCAAAGGTTCTCTCTTTGGGTTATCAGTCTTTACTGGTACAGATCCAAAAGTTTTATTTCCGCTCAAGGAGGGAAAGTTTTGCTGGTGTACGCTCTGGGATGGGAAGCTCATTCTTGGGTTCTTCTTATAGTTTTTAAATCCCGGGGATTTAATCCCCTTTTTCTGAAATCTTGAATTATTCTTCTGTTTCCATCCTTCGCGAGGTTCTGTTTGATGTCCGAATTGCTCATGACAATAGGTTTCCTTTCAGATAGTGCCTTCTAGGGTCTTTGGTTCATCAAATTCAATCCTGTTCTGATAGTCCTTAGGTAGTCTGCTGATGAAGCATTGGACCTTTGCCTTTTCTTCTTTTATATAAGGTACATACCTCAACAAATCGAGGAATTTGTTGACATGTTCTTCTATAGTGAGTTTCCCCAGTTTGAGTTCATAAAACTCTTTAGTCTTCTAGTCAAAATATTTTTCCGACAAATACTTCTTCTGGAAGTATTTCTCAAATTGCTCCCAAGACAAGTTCTCTTCGCGAACCCCTTTCACATTCTTAACGTCTTCCCACCAAATGGAATCCTTTCTGTTCAAGTTGAAGGTGGCCACTTAGGCCTTCAAATTTTCTGAGAAGTCATGGACTCTGAAATATTTCTTTAGTCCAAGCAGCCAGGCCTCTGCTTCCTCTCCCTTCTTTATTTTACTGTTGAAGGAGGGTGGTTTGGCCTTCCTGAATTCTTCAAATTTATGACCCTTCGAAATCTTTTGCTTCTTCTGTCTTCTTTGGGTACAAGAACTAGTTCTGCTTAGAAGAGCCCTCAGAACCACCAACTTCCTTTGTAGAGGAATCATCCGTCGCTAGTCCTTTACCTCTGGGATGGACCTTTTTCGAGGTGCTTCTCTCAGTGTGGCCACTGATATGGCCATGTTTCTGTACCTCAGGTTCATGTTGCATTTTTCTTTGTAGGTCGGATAAGCTCTGCAGTAAAACTGCATTAATTTCTATTTGCTTCTCTTGTTCTTTCATCATCCTCTCATTGTCAGCCTTGCAACGTTGTAATTCAACCATGAGGCTCCTCACAGTCTCAGCTAGATCTGGAGGGGTCCCTACCGCCCTCCTTTCGTCAGACTCTTCGTCTCTATTGTGGGAGCCTTCCCCCACTTCATGGTGAGTCACCATTCCATACGTTGATAATTTCCCACGGTTGATCTTCCGCTTGTGTGCCAAAGGAAAAATGTTGGTTGTTAGTCAATGTTCATATTCATTTATAACCAGTACATATTTCATATTTTTCTCATGCACACACACAATAGGAGTTTTCATTCTTAACTTCGACCTTTTTAATTGAGAAGGTTAAGATAGGGGGTTACTCCTTTTAGGAGTGTTTCGAATGGAGCTCTTGCGCAACTTGTTCATGAACCCAAGCAGACCAAGTGTTGTAACCATGCTCTGATACCAATTTGTAACACACCCACTATGGAAATCAAAATTCTTCAGCCATTTTCATCTTTTCTCCGATGAATAGAATTTCCCAAATCCCTACGGGACCTAATATAGACCCTGCAATCCCTTATCCGTACCCATATGATCGGCGTCTATGACCACAGGTCTTACCAGAGCGGTGCTCCCGAATTTCGCGATTCAGAAAAATTGCGATGCATGTATTCCCTTGTTCATTTCAGGGTTTCATCCATTGGAATTTTGTGTCTAGAAAACACGAGGAAAACTGACCCTTGGAGATCCTGGGTACCGAAACGCCGAAACACCAAAACCAAGTGTGCTAGTCCATTTCGGGACTTCGCCTATCGGTATTTTGCGATATGGGAGGACAAGAGGATTTCGCATCCGGGTCTCCCGAAAGCCGAAACTCCTAAGCATCATAACCTGTCCACGCTCTATCATTTCAAGATGTCGCAAGTCGAGATTTTAGGAGTCGTGAGGACAAGAGACCGACCTCCAGATATCTCGGGTGCCGAAACACCGGAACATTAATTTCTAGTCACGCTATACTCATTTCAGGGTTTCATACTTCGGGATCTTGCGATATGCAATGACAAGAGGGTCTTACCCTTAGGTATCCCATATGCCTAAACACTGAACCACTGTATCTCACTCGTGCTACTGTCATTTCAGGGTTTTGTCCATCGAGTTTTCATGATATGTGAGAATCATGAGGTCTCGCACCTAGGTCTCCTGAGAGCTGAAACTCCGAAGCACCAAACTATGAAAATACACTATACTATTTCGGGATTTCACAAGTCGGGGTTTCGGGACTTGCGAGTACGAGAAGACTGACCCTTGGTTTTCCCTATTTCCAAAACATCGAAACACCAAGGCTTACCTATGCTAAACCTTTTCGGGACTACACCCATCGAGATTTTGGGACTGGCGAGTACAAGGGAATACACCCTTGAGTATTCCGATTTTTGAAATTTCAAAATATCGTAACATGTTCGCATATCGTCCTTTCGGGATTACACCCATCGGGATTTCAGGACTGGTGGGTACAAGGGAATACACCCTTGAGTATTTCGATTTCTGAAATGCCGAAATATCGTAACATGTCCGCGTATCGTCCTTTCGGGATTACACCCATCGGGATTTCGGGATTGGCGAGTACAAGGAAACTCCCACTTAGGTACCTTGTGTGCCGAAAAGATAGAATGCTTACCTGCCGCCACGTGTATTCTATAGCTAGATGGTCCAGGTATCCCCATGGGTCTTGAAATCGACGGTCCCAATTTCTTCGCTACTTATGAAGGTAAAAAGGGGTCGAGGCATTAACGCCTACGCTCCTTCATTCAATCTAACAGTCGTAACAGGCCTTAGATCCTCCGAAAGAATCTTATTCGTGCATTTATCAAGAGGAAGGGTATCCTGGGAACCGAACCACTGAAAGGTCCTTAATTCATCCCCACACTATCATTTCAGGATTTCACGGGTCGGGGTTTTGGGACTCGCGAGTACAAGAGGTCTCGCACTTAGATACCTCAGGTGCCAAAAATCCGAAATATCGAAGTCTAGGAATAACATTTTCTCTCGTGCAGGATTTTTCAGACTTATGTCATCAAATCCTTCAACAAATTCTTGGGTAAACTTTAAAAAGGGTGTCCCTGTGGGAAGATCTATCCAAGGCATTACTTGAGATAAAATAAGGGAAATAAATTTCCCGAGAACAGACTTGAAAATCTGTATTAGTTCAGTATACACACACACACACACACACACACACACACACATAAACATAAGCCATACGTGGTCTTCCCATCGAAAGCATACAACCATCATTTCAGATCAAAACACCATGCAGGCAGTCTTATACTGAAACCATTCATAATTGCACAGACTATGAGCATACATGTCAGCATATAAATTTCAAGATACAAGATATAAAACACTTATCAGAAAAACGCTGGATTTGATGCAACTACTGAGAGGGGTGCTCATTTCCACCCAATCGTAGGCTCTGTGACTCCGAATGCATTTACCACTAGCCACCCCCGAGCTAGACCACAATGCTTGAGACTCTCTATCTCTGTTCTTCAGCGATCGAGAACGAAGGTTACTCCCCTTCTTCTCTGCTATCACTCACTTTGTATTTTGTTCCAGAGTTCTTTCGATCTTTTCCTGCGATCTCCCCCTCGCGTCCCCTCCCACACCTTTTACCTGCCTTTTCTTTCCCGACGAGGTTGCGTTTGGCACGAATTCCCCCACGGTGGTCACGTCTGAGGGCTCCACGGATGGGCGGTTCACCCCCATCCCTCATTAACTCATGAGGAGCCTCTTCACCTACCATCCTGGTGAGTAATTCATTTCAGGGCTAGTGAGTCGCTCTTGGTTCTCTGGGTCAATGAAGACTAAATATGGTTTGGTTCGGTGGAAGTTAACACCACAATTCCAGGTGCCTTCCACCACCTTTCTTCAGCCATCGTGGTCTCTTTGTCAGCACATCCCCCTCTCAGCATATATATATATATATATATATATATTCATAACATTATTTACATTCATGGACCTTTTTACTAAGGTCCATTCAAAATCACACATTCACATCTTTGAGTTTGCCACAGTTCTTGCCCAACATAATTATTTTTACAGACTAGGGGAAACAGGGTGTTACACTAGGATAGACATCAGGTCATGCTTTGCAGAGTATACATGGAGGGTGCTTCCGTGTTTGAGTTTCACTTGCACCGGTAAGTTGCTCTAGTGTTGGTTGTTGTAACTGTTCTTCCAACTAGTTTAGTGTTTGCTTGTTTTATCTTATAGGGATTTTCCTAGTGTGTGTGGTTTTTGAACAAATAGAAATCCCTAGTGTGTCTTTGATCTTCTCACACAGTGGAGGATGACGAGCTCCGTTGGTCACGAAGGCTTCTTGGACTACCACCAGTTACACTGGAGCCACCCCCGCCACCACTAAGGTGAAAGCTAGACCAACAAGGGTCTTTTGAAGTGATTGGGTCACCAGAAATCACACCTAACCAACCTCTGTTAAAGGACCTTTCAGCACCTTTAAAGCGGATGGTAATGGAGGCAAATCTCGTCTCTTCTTTTGGGAATCCTAATATTCCCGCCGCGGTTGTCGTCACAGGGGGTGTTCCACCTCCTACCCCACCGTCGCCAGTTTGAGCCACCATGGTCTCGACTACCTCTACCATGAGTAGTGGTCTGATCCCATCTTTGGCGATGACCACTGCTCCTTTCAAAAATAGTGTGACAGGCCCTCCGTTCTCATACATGATGCCTAGCTTAGATACAAGTCCTATACTATCCTACTCCACTTTGTAGACTTTAGGTCTGGGGGAAGGGAGCTCTAACGCTCCTCTGCAAGGACCCATGGGGGGCACTTCAGCTCCTTTTAATGCTTTCCCTTATGGGGGAGGTCATATACCTCCTTCGTCCCTTTCACTCGGCAGTACCCACCAGAAATCCGCCAGGCCAAACACACACCATAGTTCAATTGGAGTAGGGAGTCAAGGACCACCTTCTCATAATATGCCAGTAGGGTCGACACCATTTTCTTTGTTTGGTGTGCTTGTTAACAAAACTTTCTCGTCTGTTGCTTTCTCGACTGGGGGAAACCCCGATTATGGCCAATCTAATCCTATGCAGGGTACTATTCCTGCATAGGGGGCAAACCCAGGAACTTCTTCCACATTAGGACCTTGGAATTCTTGGCAAGGATCAATTCCCTCGTCAGGAATGTCAATCTAGGGAAATTCTTTTCACAACTAATGGAACCCCGGACAAGGTACTATGCCTATGTCCATGGGATCGGTATGGAGAAACCCTTCCCAAAGTCCTTCGAATGTAATGCATGCCCAATCATCTACATCCTATTTTGGGAATCAGTCGATGATGTCTCCTCACACGCAGAATCTATACGCTGGTCATGGCCATGGTTTTTACCAGAACCCCGGCCAACAACCCAACTTTTCTTGGAAACTTGGTGCTAGTCAAACTCCAGGCCCCTTTTTCCATGGTTATCATCAACAATAACCAAAACTACCTTTCTTGGCAACTTTACATTTTCCAGACTTGATAAGATTGTTGAATGACCCCATCTGTCACGATCCACATTGGCCTCCTATGTCGACGAAATTGCCTTCGGACATACCAAAGTTTGAGGCCAAGCCTAATGAAGATCAAGGGGATCATGTGACCACCTTCCATCTTTGGTGCTTGTCTAATTCATTGAAATACAACTCCATACAATTGCGATTGTTTCAACGCACTCTCATCGAGAGTGCCGTGAAATGGTACATCGAGCTCGACTACTCGAGATATTCTTCCTTCGGTGAATTGGCAATGGCATTCCTAAACCATTTCCAATTACTTGTGAGATACGACGCTGGCACAGAATTACTAGACAATTTTGAACAGACAAAATCATACCATATCTCTGACCACATCTGAGAGTGGAGTTGTCGGAAGAGTTTAATTAAGGTACTAGTCCCACCAACATTCCTGTTAGAGTGGTTCCTTAAGTCTTTGGTCCCACAACTATCCAAAGATGTCGCAACATCGGGAGTGTTTTCCGAAGAAGATGCCATCATGAGAGCTCAACAACTTGAGATAATTTATTCTTAGTCTGGTTTACTATACGAGGTTTTGCTCGATGCACCACGATCCATACTTGATAAAACCAGATAGAGAGGTGGACCACATGTTGATGGTATTGTAGGTTCAACACAAACCAAGCCCACTGAACAACTAACAAAACAAATGCAACAATTGTCTATACAACATACAATGGCCAACCAAAATACTGTTTCGGCTGCTCCCCCTACCCAAACATCGGATGTACACACAGTGCAATTGACAAATCCAAAGGCCACCCCGTAGCCTGATGGAAAGAAAAAACAACGAAAGAAGGGTAAGGTGGATAAGAAACCCACTAATAATGCTGGCAGAGGCAACACTGAGAAATAGAAGGTGAGGTATCCATGTAACCTGTGCGTGGAAGATCACCCGACCCACCAGTGTCCTCGGTTTGCAGAGGCCCAAAAATTTGTGACACAACAAAAACTTGCTTTGTTAACGAATCCATTCCAACATGGGCAAAACCTAACCCAAGCCTCTACAAGCGCGGAAGGGGGCAGTCAAGGACCCTCTCCATCTTTGAACAACCCTGCATTTGCGAATGTGTATATGATGAAAGGTGATACTTTTATATCGACTAGAGCACATGACTATAGTAAGCATAACACCTCTGAGAAAGGAAAAGAAGATGAAATCCCATCTCTTCCTCTCCAGATCGAGAATACTTTGGGTGAAATAATGACATGCATCCCAAAAGGTGCGTTCAATAAAGCTTCTCACAACCCAAATGCAAGGGCCACCCAGAACTATTCTGTGGTGGAGGATTTATCTCAAAACCCTTGTGCGATGTCCTCTTTGGAGGTCCTCCAGAGCTGACCTTCCTAGAGGAAATCTTTGTTAGCAACTTTAGGATCCACCAAGACTTGTAATCCAGGTACAATCATGCTAGATACAACCGACTTAAAACCTCGTCTCCCCTACCATGTAGCATTTCAAATAGTAGTGGCTTACCCCATGAAAACGTTTATGCGGAACATTTTCTGCACAGTGGTTGATGAGGGCGCCTCGACATGCATCATGTCATTGGTGTGTTGGAAGGCCATTGGCCAACCCGTTTTGTCTCCGTCACCTACTCTTCTTACCACTTTCGACGGTAATTCATTTTGACCACATAGCATCATCCCCTCTTTCCCCGTGTAGTTAGGAGGGAGGACCGTGTGTGTCGAGGTAGAAGTAGTCGATGCATCCCTCGACTACAATCTCTTGTTAGGTAGGAGTTGGACTTATGCCATGCAATCAGTGGTTGTTACAATTTTTCGGGTCTTTTTGTTTCCACACGAGGGTTGGATTGTGACCATTGATCAATTGTCCTTCTTTAGACCTGACCCTTCATTGGTGGCATCCGTGGTCCTGATGATTGATAATCCCCAACCGGGCATTGTCAATGTAGGGGTTGGTTTGTGCCCATCTTTGATGGGTACCTTCGATTACCTGCACCCTCAAGGTGATGTCAAGTTCATATCAGACTACCATAAGGTTGATATTTTCCAAGTTTCATCATTTCACATGACTTACTTCAACGATCTGTGGATTCTTCCTTCCCCATCAACCATGATGGAATGGACAGGGCACAATGGTATGTCCATGCCCTTGTCCGCGGAAGAGGCAGCATACTTTTTAGTCCAGCAAGCTTCAGTCGACACAGATTTGACTCCTACACAAGAGTTAGATCCGATCCTAGAGCCTATTTGGGCTCAAGATTCCCTCGCTGGTACCGATTCGTTAGACTTAGTATATCCCTCAGAAGAAGAAATCATTGAAGAAATGACTAGTCTGGACAAACCCTGGGATGATCTCCATCACAGATCATACTTCCTCCCGAAGTTAAGAAGAATCGAAGCAGGGGAATTCACCTTGACTGTGACTGGAGATAGGTCTTGTCCTATCAATCCCTTAGCTACACATGAAGTTTATGCCGAGGGTAATATGGAAACTATCGTTGAAACTATACCGATTAATATCTCCAGAACCCCTGGCATCGTGGAGAATGTTTTCGTCGAAGATGACTGTTCCCCCGAAGAGATTCAAATCTACACAGACTTATTTAAATAATTCTATGATGTTTTTGCTTGGTCTTATGAGGAAATGCCAGGCATTGATCCAAAAATAGTCGAACATGAAATCACAACTTATCCAGATGCCAAGCCAGTGTGGTAGAAGATTCATCCAGTTAATCCCAGGAAAGCAACAACCATTAAGGTTGAAGTCAAGAAACTGCTCAAAGCTGGTTTTATCTATCCTATACATTTGACCCAATGGGTGTCAAATCCTATGTCGGGCAACAAGAAATAGGGCATGATTCACGTATGTACGAACTTCCGTGATTTGAACAAGGCCTGTCCAAAAGATAATTTTTCCACATCATTCATTGACCAGATAATTGATGAATGTGCAGGTTGTGAGGCCTTTTCTTTCATGAACGGTTTTTCAGGATATAATCAGATACAAATGAAGCCTGAAGACCAACACAAAACTGCATTCATTTGTCCATGGGGTACATTTGCCTATCGTAAGATGCCTTTTGGTCTAAAAAATGATGGAACAACCTTCCAGCAGGCCATGTCTTTTTCTTTACATGATCTCAAGCATATAGTCGAGGCCTATTTAGGTGATTTAGCATCTTGATCTCTCAAGAGAATGGATCATCTCTCACACCTTTGACTTATCTTTGAGCAATGTCGCTACTTCCAGATTCGCTTGAATCCAAACAAATGCAGCTTTTGCGTAACATCAGGACATTTGTTAGGTTTCATAGTGTCAACAACAGGGATCATGGTTGATCCTCTGAAGGTTGAGGCAATAGTTCAGTTGACTCCCCCACACACAATCCTTCAACTTCAAAGTCTACAGGGCAAGGCAAACTTTTTGAGTCGTTTCATCGCCAACTATGCCGAGATCATGAAGGGATTTATACACTTACTGAAGAAAGACATTCCTTTTCATTGGGATGATGCCACTCAAATCTCCTTCAAAGCATTGAAACATGCCCTCACAACTGCCCCTTTGCTTCGGCCACCCAACTATAACAAAGATTTCTTATTATACTTGGCTGTAGCAGAGTCAACCATCGACATGGTCTTAGTTCAGGAAGATGATTTTCTCTCAGAATATGTGATCTATTACCTGAGTCGAGGCCTCATCAGACCAGAACTCAATTATTCTCATATCGAAAAACTTGCGTTGGTAGCAGTCCATGCTGTTCAATGGTTCCGTCATTATGTTCTGTTTCACAAGACCACCGTCATTGCTGTTGTGAATCCATTTCAATACGTATTGACACGGCAGGTAATAGGCAGAAAGATCAGTAGATGGATAGTCATCCTCCAGTAATTTGACTTAGATTTCATTTTGGCGAAATCCAAAAATTCACTGGTCTTCGTAGAACTTATTTCAAAACATCTGATTGAGTCAAGTGATGTTGTGCCCGAAGAATCACCTATTCAAGGAGATATGTTTTTGATAGAATCTTTGGATGCTTGGTACATAGATATTCTAGTCTATCTCTAGACTTTGAAGTGCCCCGCCTCTGCTTCTTGTGATGAGCATCGTCGTATACATCATCAGGCCAAGAATTATCTCATCCTCGAGGACGCTCTCTATCGTCGAGGGGTAGATTGCATTCTTCGTCGATGTTTCACTCATGAAGAAGTGGAGCTCATGCTTAAGAATTTCCATACTGGAGCATGTGGCGGTCATTTGTCTGGGCTGGAAACAACCCAAAATATTTTAAGAGCTGGTTACTTCTGGCCGACACTAATCAAAGATTGTATCGAATCGGTCAAGAAGTGCCACCGATGTCAGATCTTCTCTTGGAAGATGTGGGCACATCCCACTCCTATGTTTCCTGTCATCAAAGTTGGTCCATTCACCAAGTGGGGAATTGATTACACTACATGCAACCCTCCTTCAGTAAGGGGGCACCGTTATATCATTGTAGCCATAGACTACTTTACGAAGTGGGTCGAAGCTATGCCAACATTTAAAGATGATGGAGAGACTGCAACTCTCTTTTTGTTCAACCAGATAATCACAAGGTTCAGCGTCCTGAGATAGATTGTCACTGACCATGGAAGACACTTTCAAAACCAAATGATGACCAAATTAACATCAAATCTTGGATTGTGGAAAGAACATTCGTCACCCTACTACCCCCAAGAAAATGGTCAGGTGGAAGTTGTCAATAAATATCTTAAGACCATCCTACAATGAACGATCAACTCAACCAAGTCAAATTGTCATTTGATGTTATACTCAACATTATGGGCTTACCGAACATCTGTTAAGACTGCAACCAGTTTCTCACCTTTTCAACTCGTTTACAGGCTGGAAGCAGTCTTGACTATAGAATGTCAGATCCCATCCCTAAAATTGGCAGTAAAGTTACTTCCAGACACTTCTCCACTTGAAGAACGATTATTATACCTTGAGCGGCTCAATGAGTAGCGTCATGATGCATCCCTAGCCAACGAGGCTCACAAACAAAAATTCAAGTGTCAGTATGATCGGTCCATTCATCCTCGGATTTTCTCTGAAGGCGACCTTGTCCTGGTCTATGACCAAGATAAGGACCCCCTGGGGGTAGGCAAATTCAAATCCATGTGGTTAGAACCTTTCATCATAAAAGAGGTTTTAAAAAAGGGCACTTATCATCTGGTTGACTTTGAGGGAAATGCTTTGGCAGAGCCTAGAAATGGGCTCTACCTCAAGAAGTATTACTCATAGGTAGGTCACCTTGGGTAACTTTTTGTAACATATGTATAGTCTTTGTACTATTACTTTCTGGTTTCTTTTAGTATTATGGATGTGTCATTTTTTATGTTATCTTTTGTCACTGTTGCAGATGTCAAGTGAATCAAAGGTGTTCATTGGGTATGCAGACGGTGCTAGCCGACACACTCGGAAGCTTGCCTTCGCAGCTTGGGTAATTTTTACACCTCAGGGCCAGTTATTATCTTCAGGAGGTATATGTTTAGGCGACATCACAAACAATGTTATTGAGTACAATGTAGTTATTGAATTGCTTCATGACGCCCTGTCATTTGGTATCTCTCATCTCCGGGCCTATTTAGACATTCAGCTGGTTGTGTCTCTGTTAAATAGAGTCTACCGTATTCATGATCCGACTTCATACCAACGATTCCTTAGGGTATGTCTCTTAGAATGAAGCTTTGATTATATTACATATTTTCATGTTTCTAAGAGATTAAACCATGTTACAAATACTCTAGCTAATCGAATTTTAGATTGACATCTCGCACACATATAAAAAGACATACACATAAGCATGTAAATACATTTTTAAAGGAAAATATGATTGATAAGACACAAAAAGACATAAAAATCCATATATAATATCATAATCATCAGAGTACATAGGTGGACGCAAGTGCCTCAAAAACTATGACTAGTAATGAGTCATGGGGCTTATGCCCTCAAAACATATATACAAGTAGAGCTATCGGCACATGAAAATTCTAGACTAACTAAGGTCAGGGCCTATGGGCCCTGTTGTAATAATCAACAATGTTTGCCAAACACCAAAACATTCAGACCCACATCCATGGTGCCCCCACTACATGAGGCTGCATAGATGGTGGCAGATCCTCAATCTCTTCCATGGGGATGGTGCGAGTGAGCGAGGTAAAATTTCACTCACCCCGTCTGAAAACCCTCTTAGCCTCACTGGCTGGAAGTTCCCCTGCTATTGTTGGTTCCCTTGTGGTGGAAGGTGCGGCCCCTGGTCGAGGACGACGCATGTTCCTCACATAATCCATAGGTCATGTGGGTCCCACATCTGCACATAATAGACACATATCTATCAAATAATATGGTATAAAAAAATGATATATATAAAAAACAACAAAAAAATTATATATGCTTCACAAAAAAAAATGATGCAAACTTACCCATCTCGCCTCGCTCCTCGCCCGAAGGTACAAGGATCTTAGGATTTCTCGAGAAATCAATCCCAGCATAAGGATAATCCTCTATGGCTGGGATCTGCCATGAAAACCAAGCAAATAAGTCATCATCAAAGGACTCATTGGTCCTTCCACCACCCTGTCGTGGCAACAACACTGCCCATCTGTAAACCGTAGGAAGAGAGGCCTGATGTCCTCGTACCACCACTTGAGGACTGAAACTAGGAACTCTTTCAAAGAAGAAAGAGCATAAAATCATCCCGAACCCGAAGTTCCTTTGCGTCCGAAACCGTCAATCTGTCATCTGCCTCTTCATACAATTTAACAGTGTGGTGCTCCAGTCAAATATCTATGCATTTAAGAACTGGACTGCATAGTTCATCTGTGCATGAGATGCCTGATGTAGAGCCGCAGAACCAGTCATCCGCCCAATAAGCAACACAATCACCCACAGTGACAAATCAATGATCCTGCTTATTGGCACCTGCGAACTCAATCGGTCTGTACCTGCCTCACAATAGAGTCCTATCAATTCTGATATATTGTGAGGCCCTGAAGGAAACGTCCAGAAATTGACTGGTTCCCTTCTCCTGGAGAGGCCAGTCAAAAGGTATATATCCTCTGTAGTGGGCACCAACGACTGCCCCTCTAACATAAAATATTTTGCATCAGGGTGCCAATATTCAACCAAGGCATTCAGTATCCTAGGTTGTGCTCTAATGAAAGGACATAGAAAAAACTTGAGCAAGCCACATTGCATTAACGTTGACACAATGTTAGGTTCTTCCCCAACTAGTGCGCTAATATCTTCGTGCTCTCATTCTCTCCATTGCACATACATCCTGCACATGGGCAAATTTTTAGAGGGTTAGGCCTTGCTTTTAAACTTTTTTTTTTTTTTGCACTCATTGGAGGGTCCACGTGGGCTGTTGTGATGATAGACATGTGTACACATGCTCTGACATCAGACAGAGTGAGTGTACATGCGGGCTGTCATAAGACAACCCGCATGGACCTAGGGCCGACCTTTTAAAGGTCAACGGCCCCACAAAAAACTAAATTAAATGCATATATAAAGAATTAAAAGGAAAAAGGAGGTAGTTTATACTTACTTGGTCTAGACGGGTAGTCTTTTTGTCCACTGTAGCTCCCAGAATCACCACTTTTACCAAAGGGGGCTTTTTGCTCCAAAGTCAATTTCCAAATCAACAATTGTGATAATGAGCTGTCAGCTTCTATTTATAGACTTTTTGGCCCTTTTTTGTTGATTTTTTGGCCCCCCTTATCATTTTATCTGAATTGAAAACCATTTAGAGTGATTCAAGAGTTTCTATGGAAAGTTATGTTCAGGTATCAAGACATTTTTTGGATTTTTGGGTTACTTTTGACGGTCCGTGGGTAAAATCTCAGATGGTCAACTTGAGCATATAAGTTAGGTTTCCACCCCTACTTTTGTATCTCTTTGTCTTTATCCCTTTTCCATTGGATCGATCCCACCAGGTTGCAACATGGAACCATCATTGTTGCTTTAGAAGTGTCAGGATTTGGTGGTAGAGCTTACCGGAACATGGATTCCCTAGGTAGATCATGGTTGCATTATGGTGTCCATGCTGTCACTAATGACTGTAGGCTCGAGAGTCCTTTTAGTTTTTCCTGATTATGAGTTTGAGCCTCATTTGCATGACTCTTTATCACTCTTGACCTCACCCTCAGGACTCCCAAAACATAACGGGTATTCTTTTAAGCCCTTTTAAGACCCTCTAAACATGAAAAGATTATCGAGCGATATTGTGGCCTTTCATGCTCGTTAAACTGAAATTTGAAGTCACATCTATCCAGTAGTAGTTTACCCATTTTTTGGTCTAGACGGTCAACTGTACGAACAAAGGTATACTCTAGAGGCTTCAGATCCCTAGAAGAGTACCCTTAGGTATAAGTTTAACCCTTTTTCGGGCCTAAGGGACTAAATTTACAAAAAAGGAACCCCCACAGAGTCTATAGTTAAGCTCTTTTCAGACTTCCTAAAATTGAAAAGATCGCCGAGTGACCTTATTCTTTCACACTCGTTAAAATGGTCCAGAAGAACATTCCTAATGGAGTCCATAGTTAAGCTTTTTTCAGACTCCTTAAAAATGAAAAAATTGTCGAGTGATCTTATCTTTATCACACTCGTTAAAATGGTTTTGAATAGATGTCTTGTCGGTGCTAGTTTACCCCTTTTTCGAACCGACTAGACTACCTTCGAAAAAGGTACCCCATTGGAGTCTCCTTTTATGTTTTTTCAGACTCTCTAAATATGAAAACCCCCCGAGCTTACCTTCTTTGGGCTTGTAGAACTTACATCGAAGGATGCTACCATTGTGTGTCTTATTAATCGCATTTGCATACCTGCGTCTTTGGTCTACTACTGGCTCCATGTTTCTCTCAACTAAACCATCTGAAGCATGCCTTATACGCAAGCCCTATAGCACTTTGCCTCTGCATCTTGACACCTTTGGCCCCAGGAGGGATTTTTCCCGAGTGTCCTTGCTTTGAACATTAGTCTTGTCCTTA
>JASDQU010011127.1:20993-34717 GCA_032191745.1 Picea mariana | reverse complement strand
AATCTAATCATTGGAAGGAAGATTCTAAGAAACCACAATGGATCAACAAGAAGGGATGTCCTCAAACAAAGCTCCACTATTCAAAGGAGATAATTATGCATTCTGGAGTATAATAATGAGAAGTTACCTAATGGCATTGGGATGCGATGTTTGAATATCTATGATAAAGGGTTATGATGTACTAGAAACTACTCCTACAAACAACCACAAAGAAACTTTGCAATGATAATTCAAGAGCTGTAAATGCAATTCTGGGTGGGTTAGCAAATAATGTATTTGTTAAAGTCATACATTGTAAATCAAATAAAGATATTTGGGAAAAAATACAAATCATCTATGAAGGATATTCCAAAGTCAAGCAAGAAAAGCTTCAAACGTACAGAGAACAATTTGAAAGCTTAAATATGAAAAAAGAAGAAAACATTGCATAGTATATTCTAAGAGTAGATGAAATTGTCAACACAATCAGAGGACTAGGAGAAGGATTAAATGACAAAATAGTAGTCCAAAAGGTACTAATATCACTCCTAGTGAGATATGATCCCAAAATATCTCCCTTGTGAGATCGAGAGAATCTTGACAAAATCACAATGGATGAACTACATGGGATTATCACAGCCTATGAAATGAAAAAAAGGACAAGAAAAACCTTCAATAGGCAAAGCAAATTTCAAAGTATCAAAAGGAAATAAAAACCATGAAGATGTATCGAATGAAAGCAACTCAGACAAATCCTATGAGGAAGAAGCAAACTTCATTAAGAAACTTAAGAAAGGATCTAGCAAATACAAAGAGAAGTTACCTTTCGAATATTTCAACTGTGGTGAAATTGGACACTTTGCTTCCAAATGTCCTTATCCCAAGGAAAAAGATACTGACGATGAAGAATCTTACAACTAGAAAGAACATAAAAAGGGTAAATCCCAATTCAAAAATAAATTCTTTTTATTCTAAAGAAGATAGTATCTCATTTGACATGAGTGAAGATGGTGATACAAAGTTTCTATTTATGGGAATAGAAACTGAAATTGATACCACTGAAGATAATAATTATGAAAATGAAGAAAATCCATAAGTTGAATTTGATCTTGAAGGAGAACTCATTAATTCCCTCGAAGCATTGAGATATATAAAAGGAACAACATATCATTAAAATAACAACTGTTAGATTATAAGGGAGATCACAAATCAAGAGGAGACTTTTTTTCAAAAAATATCAAGAAAACAAAAAAATAATTGTTGATTTGAAAACTTAACTATAGGAAGCTAAAATAATTCAAGAAGTATTAAGTACATAACTTAATGATAAGGAACAAAACTGTGAAAAATTAGAGGTTGAAATAGTTCTTCTAAGAAGGAAACTTGAGAAAGACACTAACCATTCAAATTTTCAAAGTAGTTCAAAAATCTCGGATGACATCCTTAACAGTCAAAGACCATCAAGTAATAAGGTTGGAATGGGTTATGATCACAAAGAAACTAATAAAGGATGAAAATATGGAATACAAAAAAGTGATAAAAATACAAAGACTTATGAAGTTTCCCTTCAGAGCTCCTTCAAAAGAGAAAATAACTGGATAAAGAGCGATTTTAATCAAAAAATATATGAACTCTCTCCAAAAATAAATGAAGATAGAAGAAATACTACTCCAAGAAGAACTCCCCCAAAAATGTATCAACAATTCTTTCTTGGCTACTGTTTTTCTTGTCTTAATTTTGGGCATAAAGCATTAAATGGTAAATCTTATAGAAAGAACCATCATAAAAGTGTTCAAGTATATGGCCATAGGAACAATGAGTCTAGTATCAATCAAAGGAGTAGAAACTATAATTCATTTGTTGGAAGATTGGTTGTTTTCATTGATGTCAACCCTAGTCATGGGTTTTGGACCGCAAGATTGATGAAAATATTTGGACATGAAGGACAATGCACATGCATATACAACACCCATGGATGGATAGTATACATCATGTTGTTTCCTATGGTATGTGGCACATCACGTGGATCCTCATGGTTGAGGAGAAATGAATTTTGAAGATGACAAAGTGAATTGAAGAAGGAAGTACATGTAGGCCCTGAAGATAATTAAAGAAAAGAATTACAAAATAAGAAAGTGTCAGGTCGGCCCTAATTTTAAAAGGAAGTGACATAAATGGTATAAATACACATCATTATACATTCATTTGATACAAGTTGAATTTCATAGGAAATCAGAAGTAAAGAAGGCCAGATTTCAAGGGAGGATGAAGTCTTTTGGTGATGTGTTCTAAAGTATGTTATTTTTAGGTCATCTTACCATTTTTGCTATAAATTTTTTTCTAGAATGATTCAGATGGTGAAATTGCTATGGTATTGAGAAGACATATCAAGTTACCTATGGTAAAACTTTCAACTC
The DNA here is from genome assembly GCA_032191745.1 of Picea mariana. Taxonomy (NCBI): domain Eukaryota; kingdom Viridiplantae; phylum Streptophyta; class Pinopsida; order Pinales; family Pinaceae; genus Picea; species Picea mariana. The sequence goes on along the minus strand of JASDQU010011127.1, from coordinate 32,321 downwards.
TTGATTCACTATAATTATGGAGATACACTCTGTGGAAGATAGGGTTTGTGACCAGTCTTGAAGCTAGTCAATAAACGGGTGTTTCGGGTAAAACAGTCATAACTTATTCATTGAGAATCCAAATTCTGTGGGACAAATTTAATTGGAAAGAGTATGGACTATAGTTTCTTTTGTGTGAGTTTTAGAATCAGATGTTAAATATTGAGAGCGGGGCATTCTGTGCAAAAACACTCTGCTGAATAGACCAAAATTGAATAAAGTCTACCATTTTTTCTATAAATTATTTTTGAGGATGATTCAAGGAGTGAAATTTGGAGGAGTTTCAGAGAATACATTGAGTAATTTTATCTATAGTATCAAAGTACTCCAATAATTGAAGAAGTCTTAGGAAGCATTATCAGGTTCTATGTGATGATTGGTTGATGGTGATGATTTAATGTAAAGTTTTATTATCTCTCATATATTCTTGGGTGGAAGGAAGGGGCAAGGATGGAGAGTTCAACTCTCTCTTGATATTGGAGGATTGTATATTCTGATTGGAGGTTTATCCCTCCCTTTATATTTGGAAGTTGTAGCTACCTTTGGAAGTCATTACTTCCCTTGAACAATAACTATTGATTATTTCTCATATATTGTGCATGGTGTATTGTTGTGTATTGGTGTAACTCTTATACTATTGTTCATTTCTCATTGGATATAATTGAATGGTCTAAGTATAAGTTGAAAAAGGTTTTAAATTGTACTTGATACTGATTCACCCCCCTCTCAGTATCAACACATTTTCTCCACTACTAGATTACAACATCGAATGTTACAAATATAACAATTATGGTCATAAAGCTAGTAATTGAAAATTATTAGAATCTACCATGAAGACAAATAATTCAAAATTTCTAAAAGAAAAACATAAGAATATATGGAAAGAAAAACAAAAGTAAACTGAATGTAAGGTAGCATTGTATGCCAAAGATAAAAGAATTCAATGGTATGTCAACAATGGGTGTTCAAAACGTATGTCATGAGATCAAAACAATTTCCTCAGCCTCAAAAAGGAGAAGAATGTAAAGGTTACATTTGGAGATGATGTCTCTTCCAAAATACTTGGAAATGAAATAGTCAGTCCGAGAAATAATAGAACTAAAGCAGAAACTGTGCTATTAGTTGAAAATTTGAAACCTAGTCTCCTTAATGTGAGCCAAACATGTGATCAAGGACACATTCTCATATTTGACTCTAAAAAATGTGAGATTAGAAAAGAAGACTCTAGAAAATTAGTAGCTACCAAAACAAGGACGCCAAGCGACTTTTATATCTTAAATACATAAAAAGAGGGAAAATGATGCATGCGTCAAATAGATGAAAATTGGATATGGCATAGAAGAATGGGATACATAAATTTTGATAATCTGGTAAAATTAAGTAACAAGGAAGCTGTGAGAGATATGCCGAAAATTATAAAACCTTCAAACTCTTTTTCTAAGCACTACCAACATGGAAAGAATATTATACCTCAAAAGCATTATATCTTGTTCATATTGACCTATGTGGGCCAATAAGAACAAACATTTTACAAGGAGAATATTATTTTATTTTATTCATTGATGACTATACTAGAATGAATTTGGTGTGTTTTCTTAAAGAAAATTAGAATCTTTTGAAAAATTTAAAGCTTTCAAGGCACTACCTGAAAATGAGATTGATCTCAAAATCAAGTGTTCCGGGTCACACGATGTAGGGTAAGTTACTTCCAACAAATTCAATGAGTTTTGTGAAACTCATGCAATCAAAAGATACTTTTCTGCGCTGAGGACTCCTCAACAAAATGGAGTTGCTGAAAGGAAAAATATAATTGTTCAAGAGGAATCCAAAACTATGCTAAATGAAGCGAAGCTACTAGATATATATTGGAGAGAAGCAGTGTATACAACTGTATACATACTTAACAGAGCACAACTTAGATTTAACTATGACAAAACACCATATGAGTTATGGGATGGTAGGCCAACATATAAGTTCAAAGTTTTTGGGAGCAAATTCTACATAAATAGAGATGATGATAACCTAGGAAAATTTTATTTTGGAATCGATGAAGGCATATTTCTTGGTTACCCATCCATCAAAAAGGATTACATATGTTATAATATAAGGCTACATAATATTATGGAAAGTGCAAATGTAAAAGTGGATGATCTAAAAACAAAAGGGATCAAATCTCAAGTTAATCCACAAAGTGATGAAAGAATAAGATTTTATGATGATGAAGAAAGTATAGATATACAAAAGGAAGACTCACAACATGATGAAGAAAAGGAATAAGAAGAATCACAAGAAAATGTAGAAGAAGAGTCACCAAGACAAGATGCAAAAACCCCATCAAGGAGAGTACATAGAGATCATCTGTAAAGTTTAATCTTTGGTAATAAAAGTGATAGAGTTTAAATGAGAAGAAAACTAATGTACAAATCAGAACAAGACTTACCATCCTTAATAAAACCCAAAACATTTGCAGAGGCTAGTAAAGATGAAGACTAGATCAAAGCCATGAATGAAGAGCTGGATCAAATAGAGAAAAACCATACCTGGTAACTTGTCCCAAGACCAAAAAATAAAAATGTGGTAGGGACCAAGTGGATTTAAAAAAATAAATTTAATGAAGATGGTCAATTTGTAAGAAATAAAGGAATATTGGTGTGCAAAGGGTATGCACAAGTAGAAGGGATTGACTTTCAAGAAACCTTTTCTCCAGTTGCAAGAATGGAATCCATTAGATTATTTTTGGCATACTCATGCTTTAAGAATTTTAAAGTATATTAGATGGATGTAAAGTCTACATTTCTGAATGGAGACCTAAAAGAAGAGGTCTACACAGAGAAGGGAGAATTATTTGAACAACTAGGAAAAAAAAAAACAAGTGTATAGATTGAAGAAGGAACTCTATGGCTTTAAAGAAGCACCCAAAGCATGGTATGAAAGACTGGATAAGTACCTATTGCAACATAGATTCAAAAGAGGCATGTCTAACAACAATATCTATCTCATAATTGAAAAAGACAATTTGTTAGTCACAATGGTCTATGTGGATGACATCAGATTTGGATGCAACAATGATGAATCAAGTCATGAATTTTCTCAAGAAATGTCAAAAGAATTTGAAATTTCTATGATTGGAGAGCTAAATTTCTTCCTTGGAATTCAAATCACTTAGTCACCAAAAGGAATGTTTATTATTTAGTCCAAATACCCGAAAGAGATACTTAAAAGTATGGAATCGCTGAAAGTGTTCCTGTTAGCACCCCAATGACAACTAACTGCAATCTCAACAAGGAAGATGAGTCACCTTTTGTAGATTCAACTCTATACAGATCTATGGTTTGGAGCCTACTATATTTGACTGCATTCAGACTTGATGTCATGAAGGCAGTAGGAATGGTGGCAATATTTCAATCATCTCCCAAGGAATCACATATGATGGCTATCAAGAGAATATTTAGATATCTTAAGGGCACATCAGAATCTGACTTATGGTATCCAAGGAATAAAGGATTTGAACTAATTGCCTACATAGATGTTGATTGGGTTGGTAGTGTGTATGAAAAAAAGAGCACTAGTGGAAATGCATTTTTCTTAGGGGAATGTCTAGTCTCATGGTCAAGTAGAAAACAATCATCAATTTGACTATCTACAACAGAGGATGAATATATTTGAGCTGCTGAATGTTGCACTCAAATTTTATGGATGATACAAACATCGGAGGATATTAAAATTGAATGTAATCAACCGATACCTATCTATTGTCACAATACAAGTTCCATCAACATCTCCAAGAATCCAGTCATGCATGCAAAGACCAAACATATACCCATCAAGTATCATTTCTTGAGAGAGAAAGTTATCAAAAAAAATATTAGATTGGAGCATGTTGGTTCAAAGGAGAAGATAACAGACATATTCATTAAACCCCTTCCTAAAGAATCATTTGAACATATAAGGAAAAAGCTAGGAGTAATCTCCCTACAATTAAAAAAATTTCATGATGACTGTTGGCACAGGGGCAGACCCAGGGTTTACTCCAAGAGCGCACCAACAAGCCCTAGCTACTGGCCCTTTTGGCAACACCTGCGAAGTAGATGCAGTCTCACCCGAAGCAACTATGAGGGGGTTGCAGGACATAGATGTCTACAACTAGAGGAATATCAAGGGGATCTTGTATAACCTCAATCACAATATTCATATATCACTCATCAGTGAGATCTACTCTGCGCATCTATAGATCTTGATCTAACACAATAATGCAAATAATAGTATAAAAATGACAGAGGTCAAAGCATTAATCATTCACACAACACAAGATATACATGGTTCACCCTCTCTCTAGGGCTACATCCACAGAACTGTGATTATGATATATTAAGATAAAGCTTACAGTTATGATCTATGCTTTTGGCCAACAGATATTCTCTCTTCTTCTCTCTGCCTCTCACCTTCCTGCGCACCTAGCTGTAGGACTTGATCTTCACACCTAGATGAAGATATTACAATACCAGAAGGCTCTCCTCTCAGCACTCCTCTCTCTCTCAGTACAATAATCTCTCAACCAACAATAATCAATATCAATACCCAACACTAGTACCGCCCTCGACCTAGGTCCTCTCGACCTCTATTTATACATTATAGTCCCTCGTTGATGGCTTTAGGTCAAAACCTAGGTGTCAAAACCCTAATTATCCAAAAATCTAGGTGTCAAAGACCCTAGGTCAACTTGATCCACTTTTTTCGGACTTCGCCAGCATGTCTTTCCTTCCTTCTCGTGTGGTGCTCTAAAGCATCCAATGGTGGTTTTTTCCACTTCCTAAGTCATCCTTAGTCCATATTCCTTGTTGATCTATCATCCTTGATATCCTCATCCAACGGGTTGCTTTTTCGCACTTCGCTCCATATTTTCTGCTCTTTTGCTCACTTCGACCCAGTGACAGTCACTGTGTCTCCCGTGAAGTTCAATTTTTACCTTTTCTTCCTTGTTCTTCATTTTCTTTCATAACCAAGGGCCAACAGGCCCCCAAAACTCACCTATGACTCGTCCTGAGGCACTTTAGATCTGCTCCTTTTTTTTTACTTCGACTTTGGACTACGCAATGCAGCCTTTGCTTTTTGCTTTATGCCTCCTTCCCGTCCTTGTGTAGACTGTCTTTTCTATGTTTGGTACCTAGTTTCAACTGTGCCTGGTACCTAAACCCTTTTCCTCATGCTTTTACTTGGAGCTGTGAGGCAGCCGGTTGTCATAGTACAACTTCAGCCGACTCCCATTCACCAATCCTTCTTTACATTCTCCATTCAACATCTTTAGCTGCATAGCTTAAAACTCCTCCTTCTGTGACGTAGGTGATCTCATATGGTCCAAGCCAATGTGTTCTGAACTTCCCAGGGTGTTTGATAAACTTAGTTTCATATACCAATACTAAATCACCTTGCCTGAATATCTTTTTCTTGATGTGCCTGTCGTGGTAGGCCTTTTCTCGTTCTTACTGAACCTACTAATGGAAGCTTGCAATGAATCTGTCTTCTTCTAGTTCGACTAGTGATGCTAGCCTCTCATGAACAATGTCAATATCATCCATGTCTATAAATGCAACAATTCTTAAGCTCGGTACCAAGTACTCCATCGGGACAACAACTTCAAGTTCATAAACCAAATTGAAAGGGGTCTACGTTGTTAATTTATTGAAAGTGGTCCTATAAGCCCAGAGTACTACTGGTACTCTTAAATCCCAGTCATCCCTGTTCATGCTACAAATCTTTGTCAATGTTGTCTCCAAGATCTTGTTGAATGCTTTAACTGTTTCGTTTGCTTGTTGATGGTAAGGGTACTCTTATGATGGTGGACTGCAAATTCTTTAGTCAGGGCTGCAACTGTCTTATTGATGAAGTGTGTACCTTGATCACTCGTAAGGACCTTAGGGCATCCAAACCTGGTTATTATGTTATCAAACATAAAATGCGTAGCTGTAGTTGCACTACAGTTCTTGACTGCTCTTGCTTCGGCCCATCTAGTCAGGTATTCTGTCGCAGTGATAATATACCTTGCTCCTGTGCACTTTCCTGGTGGGTTTATAGGTCCCACAAAGTCAATGACCCATTTTTCAAATGCCTGCAGGGTCATTTGCGGTGCTAATGGCATCTCATCTCTTCGGTATGGTTTTCCAACTCGCTAGCATACATCGCATGCTCTGGTGTATTCTTTAGCATCTATGTGTAACATAGGCCACCAAAGGCCAAATCACAGAACCTTCTGCACGGTTGATTTCCATGCCTAATGTTCTCCTGCGATGCCTTTGTGAGCTTCTATGAGGATCATTGGGCGCTCTATTTCCATAACGCATCTTCTTAGTATCTCATCAGGTCCTGTTTTATGTAGCTGATCAGCTATCAATGAAAAATCTATAGCACACACCACTAGCTGTTTTTTCTGGGAGATTGTATACTCGCTCAGAGCCATTCTTGTTGACAAGAACTGGACTATGTCTATGAAGTGTTCATCAATATTTCTAATGGCGAGTAGTTGTGCATCCGTTAATGTATCCTTTAGACTGGTAGGTTCTTCACCATGTTCCAACCTCGACAGGTTGTTGGGGCCCWTGTTCATTTTTCCTGGCTTAACTATGATCTCAAAATCATACTCTTGAAATAGCAGAAGCCATCTACAGATTCATCCCCCCAACACTAGCTTGTTGACTAGGTACTTCAACGCGGAGTGATCAGTGAACATTTTAAAGTGTCCTCCTAACAAGTAGTGGTGGAATTTTTGCAACGCATACACCATGGCTAGTCCCTCTCTCTCTGTAGTGGTGTAATTAACTTCAGTTGTGGACAACTTCCTGCTGGAAAATGCTAATGGATGATCAATGTCTCCTTCTCCAGGTTGTTCCAGTACTGCTCCTAATGCAATGGAAGATGCATCAACATGCACATGAAATTCCTTGCTCCAGTCTGGAAATACTAGAATAGGTGCAGTTACCATCTTTTGTTTTAGCGTGTTGAAGCTCTGCTGGCATTCTTCTATCCAACCGAACTGAAAGTCTTTCTTTAATGACTTCTCCATTGGTGCAGTAATTTGATCATATCCTTTGATAAATTTCCTGTAATAGCCAGTATTTCCTAGAGTAGTGCGCAGTTGTTTGACTAAAGTAGGTGGTGGAAAATCAACTATAATTGCAATCTTGGATGGATCCACCAACAATCCTTGCTTGCATACAATATGACCTAATAATACTCCAAATGGTGAGAAGAAGATGCATTTCTTCAAATTCAAATCAATTTGACAGTGCCTACATTTATTTAGCATTAGCCTTAGACATTCAATATGATTTTTCAACAAACTAAAAACAGTCCAGTCATCAAAGTATGCTTCTAAAAACTTATGCAAAAATTCTTTGAACGATTCAACCACCACCCTGGAAAAGATGGATGGGGAATTCTTCAATCCAAATGGCATTAATGTGTATTGGTAGGATCCCCACTCTGTGGAAAATGTAGTCTTATGGTGGTCCTCCTTGGCAATGCGGATCTAATGGTATCCTGAAAACCCATTTGTAAAATAATATACTTCTTGGCCTCCCACGTTATCCAACACTTTGTTTGTGAATGGTGTAGCGAAAGGATCATGTAGACAAGCATCATTCAACTTCCTGAGATCTATGCAAATCTTGATCTCACCTGTCTTCTTATCTTGCACTACCATGGGGCTAATCCACTCCGAATCCTCGACAGGTTCAATAATCCCTGCTTCCAGCATTTTGTTGAGCTCAATCTTCACTTTTTCCTTATATTTCGGGTTCAGTATGTAGTGTATTTTCTTGACTAGCTTTGCATTTGGTTTCAAAGGTATTCTCATCTCTATCCACTCCGACTCCTCGACAGGTTCAATAATCCCTGCTTCCAGCATTTTGTTGAGCTCAATCTTCACTTTTTCCTTATATTTCAGGTTCAGTATGTAGTGTATTTTCTTGACTAGCTTTGCATTTGGTTTCAAAGGTATTCTCATCTCTCCCATAGGTCCTTTGATACCCTTCATCTTAGTGAACTTGGTCGGGAACAACTCCTGATACTCGTGCAATAATTCTGTGATTTTGTCAATGGTAGCAGTGTCCCAATAATCTCCGATATTGGCAAGCTTTGGTGTCTCCTTTGTCCCAATATTGACTTTATTTATCTTTATCGGTTGTCCAATGAATGGAATTTCAACTCCTGCTCCTTCCACATCTCTCTGGCCTTATGTTTCTATGATATTCACCTTCCTTGGATCATCATCTTCGTCGGCATTAATGTTGTAGCAGATATGCAGTTTCTGGAGGGGCACAGTCCATTCATCCTCTTCTTGCTCCAAAGGGAGGCCAGATGCCTCCTTAAATACTTTCTGTCTCACCATCTGTAGTGCTTGATCTACTGAAGGAAATTCACTTTCAAACAAAAAGGTGGTTATAAAATTCTGGATCATACCTTCCCATTCTGAAGTGACGAGGCACAACTCTGCTTGAAGGTACCAGTTAATCGGGGTGGCATCCAATGTATTGATGAATCTATGTACCCATTGTTCTCTAGGAACATCACTCCAAGCCTCTTCGTAGTTGCGTACATGGTCCTTTGGGCAGCTTCAACCTGTGTATCTTACTTCAAAACTTTCTACTTGTGTTGAAAACCGTGCTCTCATCAAAGTTCGACATTGTTTCCACTCTGTGATGTTTCCCTTGTGCATTCCCCACCATCTTGTTGGTGTGGATTTCATGGCCTCATCCATTGCCAACACCCTCTGTTGTGTTGGTACACTTGTCTCAAATTCTGATAAGAAGTTCTCTAAAGGGTTCAACCCATCAAATATGGGTAGATTACTCATTGTTGTGCCAATCCAATACAATTATCTGGTTAGGCTAGCACATCTTCTTGTAGATACTTCATACATCTGGTTCTACCAGTTCTCTAGTGCTTCTTTTGAGTCGAATGAACATGTGTTGTCACTTCGCTAGCTTAGATTCCCATCAGCTGTAGGTTTGATATAATCTTGTTGTCTGGCTGTTAATTTGTAGATGTTTTCTAGTTCAAATGCATGGTCTTCTTCTCTGATAGGCTCTGTATATCGTGGACCCTCATCTGGATATAAAGGTGCAATGACCCTAAGGCCAACTTTCTCAAATGTCATTCGTCTTTTCTTTATATCAACAACAGTAGAATTGTCAAAGGCCCAATCAATTCCTAACAATGCAGGGTAATTGCAGTATCATCAACAATTTCAATTACCTCAAAATATGCAAAGGTTCTTACTCCATCGATGTCCATTGGGACATGCTCTAATCGTCCAAATGGGCTGACATCTTGCTGATTATCCATGCGAAGCCTGATAGGGGAATATATCATCTTGGGTTTTCCCATTAGTGCCCAAGTCTGCTTCGTCATGACATTGACCTTCGACCCTAAGTAGAGGACCACATAGTCCATCTCATACTCTCCTATCTGAGCATTCAAGTGTAATTATTTATTTGTCCTTCTCCTTTTTCCAATTTGGTGCACTACCCTATTCAGTAAGGGTTCTATATTTCCTAGCTCATACTGCTTGATTAAATATTGTAATTCTTGTACAACGCCTTTATCTTGAATCAAATTAACACAAGTGCACAAAAATTCCATGAGTTTGCTTACCTCTTTCTCTTCTGTTGGCGATGAAGACAGATCAAATGCCTGAGGCATGCCATATTCTTTGATTTCTGGTTGTCTCTTTGATGAATATCCTTGACCTCTTTTGAACTGTTTTCTTTCCTCCTCGAATATCTATCTTTCGTTCTTAGCATCGAACATTGGGGTCTTTTCTGTATCTTTCCTGACTCCGTGGTCGTTTTCAATCTTTCCTTGGGTTGTTCTATATTCTCCTGTAGCAGTGCCTCCTCGAGTGATAACAACGACTCTAGGGTCTACTCCACGAGGTTCAACATATATCAGTTTTACTTGTGGGTTCTGCTGAGGTCCTCGTCTTTCCTGAAGTTTAGCCAGCAGCACAGGGCATTCCTCTATGACATGCTCGAAGGAGTTACAATAACTACAGGTTATACAAGTATTCTGAAAATCCCTTGCTAAATGTCCTGGCTGCGTGTAGTTGTAACATATTATTTTTCCTTGGCCTCGGCCCATACCTCCTCATCTTCCTTGTCCTTTGTATCCACCATGAGAATTGAAGTTTCCTCTCCCTGGAGAGTTGTACTACAGAGTGTTTCCTTCTTGTTGTACTTCACCTTGAATCTTGTATATGTCTCTCGACCTTTCATGCATGAGATCATAAGCTCTACAATCTCGATCATCGTTCCCTACTAATTTACAAAATGTACAATACAAGTTTGTGGGTGTCTGAACATACTTCTGCATGTAGTAGCACTCACTTGGGTGATGCCTATTTCTGCATACATCGCACCAGGGTAGGTTAACTTTCTTCAAGGGGCTCGACGCCCCTAAGGCCAAGTACTTATGAAATAAAATAAAGGATAGTGTTCCTTATCATGGCCTTTAGATCTACATCTTACACACCAGATATCTTTCCTTTTGTATTTTCCATTATCTTTCTTCATATCCTCGACTTGTAAAGACAAACTAGTTACCTGGCTCATGATCTGGCTAATGCCTAAGATAGATTCTTCCATTGGTGTTGATTCAAGCTTCATGACAATCTCCAAAGCTTCTGCCTGTGATGCAATATTCTACTGCATCAGAGGAACTCTTATGTGTGGTAATAGCGAAATGATAAAACATTCTTTGTTCTATTCGTCGGGGATCTAAAAAGTTAATCGACCTGTCAGGGTCTTGAATCTCTGGTTGAACTCCCAAACAGGTTCTGCTACCCTTTGTTTAATCTCTTTTAGTTCTATAATACATTGTGACTCCGACTTAGGTTTCTTAAACTTTGCAATCAATGCATTCTTGATCTCATTCAGGGGCTTAGGTTGTGCCAGCCCTTGGACAAGCTTCATGTACTAGCTCAGTGCGCAGTCCCTTAGTGTAGTTCTGAACTGGGTTATCTTGATGGCTTCATCAGTGATACTTTTAATTTTCCATATGGCTTCACACAGGAACCAATGTTGATCTGGATCTTCAGATCCAGATCCTATAAATATAGGGAGTGTTGTAACAGAGTTTGAATTTTTCTCTAATTTGTGTCCTCATCCTAAATGTCTTGGAAGATCACATCCAGCTTATAAATTAACCAGGGCTGCTCACCAAAGAAGTCTCATTCCATATTATATATAACTCACATCAGATTGGCTGAAGGACTTGTAGGGCTTTGTTGGTAGCGAC